>APFE030486753.1:0-160412 GCA_000404065.3 Pinus taeda | reverse complement strand
TGGGTGAAAACCACCTGCTGCAATTCGTTTCTTTCTTCTTTAATGAGAAACTTCTTTTACAATATACTGGTGCAGTCCTTTACCAGTATGCAGGCTACAACCTGCAGAGGGCTACAACCTCTCTCGTTTTCCAACTACTTCTGGAAGGGAGCTACAACCCCCTCAGCTCTTGTACTAGCTGATCCTTTTACTAGTACGTAGGTGTTGACCCTACAATCTTCAGGGACCACGTTTCATCAATTTTCAGACTGGATCCAAGAGTACAAAACAATCATTACTGCAATACAATCATCAACTTAAACTTGCATCATAATTCATTAAACAACCCAATACTGAAACCCTGTTATTAAGAACACAGAACCGAAACCAGAGACCAGAACTCTGTAACAACCACCAGAATCAGCAGCAACCTGAGATATCAACTTTATCATGCATATGCTACTGCATTTTACCGAAACCGCGTGTATACGCACTTTCTCCAAAGGAAACCCGCGTACAGATCTAGAAATGATTACTTATGCCTCCGCTGTCAGATCCGACCCTTGCCAAACTTCTCGAACAGACAACCAGCAATACCAGATCCTCTCACTTTGTCAGACACCCAATGCTCACTCTCTTCACATCTCTTGGCCTAATGATCTTCTCCTTATATAGCCTTAGGCCTTGCTCAATACCATGGTCCAAAACCATAACAAACCAATACCATCAACTTCGAAACTAGGGATCACACGTTCGTCGAGACGCCATGGTCCAAAACCATAGGCACAACTTCCAAGGAATAACTGCCATGGACCAAAGATAGGTTTTCCACATATACGCGCTTTTACTGAAGCAAACCTGCATGTATACGCGGATTCTCTTTGATAAACCTGCGTATATATCTTTCTTGTCCTGCTGTACTGAGATCTGTCCTCTGATTAAGTTGTCGTCACCTGTACCAACCTCTGAGCACCTGTACCAACCTCTGAGTGAGTTGCCATCAAGGACAACACTTGAAACATAATGCCAACACTTATGACAAAGAGATGTATTCCATTATGCAGACCTGCCGACAATGGAAGAATTACATTTTGGGGAAGGAAACAGTCATCCACACAGACCACCGACCCCTGTAGTTCATATAGACACAAGGGAAGTTGCATAATGATCGTCATCAAAAGTGGTGCACATACCTGTAACAGTTCCATTTGAATATCAATTATAAGAAGGGAAGCACGAATAATTTTGCACATTGTCGACCACCGATCATGGAATTAACCACCGTGTTCAACTCTTGTGGGCACGAGACTTCTGATTGGCCATTTCTCTACAAAAGTGACCCAGATTTCAACCTCACATACTAGGTGCTCTTGGAGGGTCAGAAAGTTTCAAAATTTCACCTCCAAGATGCCCTATTATGCCACCTAGGAAACCTTTGTGTTCCTTCAAGAGAGCGTGCCAAGCTGATTTTGGAAGAACACTACAGTCAGGTTGTTGGGCATTTCAGGGTGGAGGAAATGGTTTCAGTACTGCAGAAGTATTTCTATTGGATGAATCTTCGATAGGATGTCAGGAAGTACATCAGATCTTGTAATGCCTGTATCATTTCCAAACCAACCATAAAAAAGCAACGCCAATATTCCGCTGCCTACCCCTAGTCGGCCTTGAGAATCCATCTCCTTGGATTACATATCGGGCGTTCATTCTACTAAGCACGGAAATGACTGTGTTTTTGTAGTCGTCGAAAGATTCTCGAAGATGGCCATTATGGCGGCCTGCAAGAAGAATATCACAGCGGAAGCCACTACTAAACTCTTCTTTGAACAAGTGTGGGTACACTCTGGGATCCTACAGTCTATTATCTCAGATCGGGACAACAGGTTCCTCAGTACATTTTGGACTAGTCTCTAGTCGATGCTAGACACCAAGCTCACTAAGTCCACAACTTTCCATCCCCAAACTGATGGCTAGACAGAGGTCGTCAACAAGATAATCGTACACATTATTGTTGGGTGTGGAGCCTGATTATCTTCTGTATTCAAAGGTCTCAGCCAAATGTATACCCCAAGAAGATTGTACACCCCTCCACACGGGGGGGGGTGCGGGTGGGACTTGTCCCCCCTACGGGGGTCCAGGGGGGCTAATCCCCCCTGGCTGGGGGGTCCAGGGGCCAGCAGTCCCACGGTGGGGATTCAAGGGAAACGTCCCCAAAGGTAAGAATAGATGAAAATTTGACTTGCAAAATGTTGTAATTTCATAGTCAATCTAGGCCATTCATTAGGCGGATGATCTGACTGTAGAAGTTATGTTTAATTTAGGGTTTTTTTTCCCTAGAAGGCAACCCCTCGCTATATATGAGGGAATTGTATTATGTCTATGTAGATATCTATTCTAAGTGAGGAAGAGAGAGGATATTGAGAGCGAAGAGGGTGTTAGAGTCGATTTTTGTAGGTTGTATCTCTTTAAAGTTTGCTGGATAATATAAAAGGAAGGACTAGTTGTTTCTCCATGGACGTAGCCCAAACTGGGTGAACCATGTATATTTGTGTCTCTCTTGTTTTATGCATTTTCTATGTTTATATTTCTACAATATTTTATGTGTTCCATTACTTTGTAATATCTAATTTTCTAACAATTATGTGCATGTACAACTCAAAGCATCCACGCACATGGGATGAGAGCCTCCCCTATGTCCAACACAGCTATAATCAGGCTCTCCACAGCTCGACTAGCCATAGCCCTTTTTAGGTAGGATTGGGATTCTAGCCACTATGTCCCATTGATGTGGCCATG
Source organism: Pinus taeda (assembly GCA_000404065.3). Classification (NCBI taxonomy): domain Eukaryota; kingdom Viridiplantae; phylum Streptophyta; class Pinopsida; order Pinales; family Pinaceae; genus Pinus; species Pinus taeda. The sequence goes on along the minus strand of APFE030486753.1, from coordinate 157,640 downwards.
CCATTTGCAGCTACTCATGCAGATTACACTCATGTCTAGTTCGAAACCGATAAGGCAAACAACTTCATTGAGCACATCCAACATATATGCTAGCAGGTCCACGACATTCTCAAGAAATCAAATACGAATTACAAGCAATGACATGATCAACATCGGGTGCCACACAAGTTTCAGGTGGGCGACAAAGTTTGGTTGCATTTTCAAAAGGAACACCTTGCCAGAGCCTATCGGAAACTCAAACCACTCTGACATGGTCCTTACATCATTACTAAGGCTGTGGGAGACAATGCATTTGAGCTCGGCATTTACCAATTTACCCAAACGGGGCCCACAATTTTTGCACTTCATCTCCTAGGGTTAGCTTTTTGGATGTTTAGGGTTTTCCATTGTTTCTCAATAATAAATAGGCCTTTAAGCCTCCTTTAAGCATCATTGTAACATAGTTCACAAGCATGTAGCCACCACATCCCTTTTTAGAGATAAGCTATCATTGTCCGAGCTAGTCTTATTTCCATTCTGTTTGTAAGCATATTTCAGTATTTGATATTAATGAAATGAAGTGTTATTTCTACTACATCTTTGTATTTATGGTTATATCTATAATTTTTTGCATTTATGTTTAAATCTAGATTAGTGGTATTAGAGCAGTCTGCTCTTTCTCTGTTTTTCTTTGCATGTCTCCAATGAGGTCAGGATATAAGGAGTTAAGGCTTGAACTGGTCGAACCTTTGCAAGACAGCCTCGCAAATCCTAATGGCCTCCCATAGTGGATGAAAAGAAATACGATGGGCTAGGAGATCCTATCAAAATCTTGATCAAAGAAGCCCTCGAGCGACAAAGAAACTTGATGATGGAAAATTTTGTCTAGATCATTTAGTGGCTACCCAAGGGTGATGCATCTACTTCCGGTAGCTACTCTAGAAGCGCCACACCCTTTAACATACAACTTAACTTTGACATTCCCATATTTGAGGGTTAGATAGATGCAGACGCTATAGATAAATGGTTAAATCTGCTAGAAGGACAATTTTTTGTTCATGATTTTTCCAGTCGGGGAAAGGTCACTTTTGCACTTCTTAAAGCAGCCCCCCATGTCAAGGACTAGTGTGAAACCTACTGTGAGCAGAAGGATGAAAGTATGAACTCACTATTTTTCACCGCACCCACTTAGAACTCATTCTGGGATTCCATCAAGGAGTAGTACTACCTTGTCGGGAGCTACGAGGATAAACACATAAAGTGGGCAATGATGCGATAGGGAAGGGACCAAGATGTATCAGAGTTTACCATTGTTCTTCATACCCTTTGCACAAATTTGGGTATTAAGGATTCTGAGAACCATTTGGTTGTAGAATTGAGACTTCTGTGATTTGTCATAGTTATAAGAAGAGCTTCAGCGTAAATCACATAAGAAAGACTTTCGTCGACGCGTTTCGAACCAACCAATGTGGTTCATCGTCAGGACAAGATGAAGAAACAGATCCAGATCAGCGTGTTAAATAGTCCAAGCAGAGACTCCAACGGCTACAATAATCTAACGGTTACTTTTCCACACAAACACCCCAGTCAAACTTCCTCTCACTAATTTAATATATTAAATTAGTGAGAGGAAGTTTGACTGGGGTGTTTGTGTGGAAAAGTAGCCGTTAGATTATTGTAGCCGTTGGAGTCTCTGCTTGGACTATTTAACACGCTGATCTGGATCTGTTTCTTCATCTTGTCCTGACGATGAACCACATTGGTTGGTTCGAAACGCGTCGACGAAAGTCTTTCTTATGTGATTTACGCTGAAGCTCTTCTTATAACCATTTGGTTCTCAAGTGCCATGGGTACCTACATAGGTACATCCAAGATGAGATGGAGTTCCTGAACATCTCCTCGCTCAGCACGGCATACCGATATGTTGTCAAGATCGAGCAAAAGTTTAAACTGAAGAAGTGATACTTTGGATCTGCGAATTTGAAGCAAGGGAAAGGTACCCACAAACCACAGAACAAAGGACAAAGCCAAGGTGGGCCAGCCCAGGACAACCCGCCAAAGCCATAAGCAAAGAACAACACCTCGAAGCTGAAGAAGGACACGGAAAAGTGGTGTGAATTCCATAAGAGCTCCACTCACAACACAAGTGAATGTCGGGCCAAGTAGTCACTGATGGCCAAGATAAAGGTTTTCGAATCAGATGCATGTTTCAACTCTAAGTCAGAACCTGACAAGGGAAATGATAAAGGGAAGCAGATTATTAATGTGGAGCCCAACACCACCGTTGCCACCATGAAGATCCAGAAGGAGGAACTCGGAGATTTAGAGGAGGAGGAGTGCTTCTTCCACTCCTAGATGTGGGTAAAGGGTTGCCTGCTACAATTCATTGTTGACAGTGAGAGCCAAAAGAGCCTCATTTCGGTATAGGTCATGGAGCGGTTAGGATTACTGACCAAAGCACATCCACAACCGTACACCATCTGGTGGCTTCACCAAGGATGGGATCTTCACGTGAGCTAGCAGTGTCATCTTCCATACAACATCAAGCCCTTCACGGATGAGGTGTTATGTGACATTGCTCCCCTTGATATGTGTGATGTATTATTAGGCTAACCATACTTATGGAAGTTTCATTCTGTGTATGAGTCAAGGCCTCCTGCTATTATTGTTACTTTGGCAAATAAGTTGTACAGGATACTAGAGGTAGCACTGCCTACCGTCATCTCTTTGGTTACTACAAAACAATGCAGTAAGCTCATTTCCAAAACCGGGAAATTTGTTTTCCTAATGATATGCCCTCAGGGAAAGAAGAAGAGGTGGCCATGACCTCCAAACAGATCCCCTCCACATGACAACAATAGATGGACAAGGTTATGGAGGAGTACGAGGACATCTTCACCTCCCCTGCAGGGGTGCCTCTGCACTGTCAAGTCAAGCACTCCATTGATATGACCCTAGGTGTGTTGCTGCCCAATGGACCAATCTATTGGTGCTCCATTCTGGAGAATGACGAAATCGAGAGGTAGATTCAGGAGCTTCCACAGAAAGGTCACTTCTGGCCTAGTTCATCGCCCTGTGGAGCCTGATCATTTGGTACAGAAGAAGGATGGGGCTTGGAGACTCTGTATTGACTATCGGGCGCTGAACAAGATCATTGTCCAGAATAGGTACTCAATCCCACGAATTGATGACCTTTTGGACCAACTGAAGGGAGAAAAATATTTTAGCAAGATCGACTTGAAGTTAGGATATCACCGGATACAAATTGAACCCTCCTATGTGTGGAAGACTGCCTTCAAAGCTAAGGAGGGTCTTTTCAAATGGTTGGTTATGGCTTTTGGGTTAACGAATGCTCTTAAAACCTTCATGAGGCTAATGTATCACGTCTTATGTCCATTCACCAACTCATTTGTGGTGGTATACTTGGATGACATCTTGATCTTCTACCGGAGTTGGGAAGAGCACTTCCACCACATCTGACAGGTTCTCCAAACACTACGATGGCACAAGCTATGTGCCAATTTAGAGAAATTCACTTTTGGCATGACCCAAGTTCAGTATCTGGGATACATTATTGATGATCGGGGGGTGCATGTGGATCCAACCAAGATCCAAGTCATCTGGGATTGGCCATCTCCAACCACTTTGACAGAGCTCTGCAGCTTTCTGGATCTTGCCAATTTCTACTGCAGGTTCGTGTTGGGATTCTCTCATATCACTTGGCCCTTGAGTCAAGTCATCAAGGGAGGAGTGAAACCAAAATTATTTTGGTCTGAATCTCAATAGAAGGCATTCACAGAGTTGAAACATCACATCTATTCTTCACCACATTACCATACTTGAAATAACCATTTGAGATCGAGACAAATGCCTCTGACTATGCTATTGGGGTAGTCCTTACTCAATAGGGGCAGCCAATGGCATATCACAGTGAGACACTTTCAGAAACAGTCTGGAAGTATCCTACTTATGAAAAAGAGATGTATTCGATTATGCAGGCCCACCAACAATGGAAGCATTACATTTTGGGGAAAGAAACGATCATCCACACAGACCACCGGCCCCTACAGTTCATACAGACACAAGGGAATTTGCAGAATGATCGCCATCAAAAGTGGTCCATATACCTGAAACAGTTCCATTTGAATATCAAGTATAAGAAGGGCAGCACCAATAATGTTGCAGATTGCCTCAGTCGACCACCGATCATGGTGTTAACCATCGTGCTCAACTCTTGTGGGCATGAGACTTCTGGTTGGCCACTTCTCTACAAAATCGACCCAAAATTCAGCCACACATACCAGATGCTCTTGGAGGGTCAGAAAGTTCCAAAATTTCACCTCCAGGATGCCCTATTATGGCACTTGGGACACCTTTTTGTTCCTTCAAGAGAGCGTGCCAAGATAATTGGGAAGCACACTACAGTCGGGCTACTAGGCATTTCGAGGTCGAGAAAACAGTGGCAGTATAGTGGAAGTTTTTCTATTGGCCGAATCTTCAACAGGATGTCGAGAAGTACATTAGATCCTACACTACCTACGCCATTGCCAAACTGACCATTAAGAAGCAAGGCATCTATACTCCGCTGCCTACCCCTAGTCAACCTTGAGAATCCATCTCTATGGATTGCATTTCAGGCCTTCCTTCTACTAAGCATGGCAAGGACTATGTTTTTGTAGTCGTCGACAGATTCTCGAAGATGGCCATAATGGAAGCCTGCAAGAAGAATATCGCATCGAAATCCACTGCTAAACTCTTCTTTGAACAAGTGTGGGTACACTTCAGTATCCCACAGTTTATCATCTCAAATCGGGACAACAGGTTCCTCAGTACATTTTGGTCCAATCTCTGGTCAATGTTGGACACCAAGTTCACTAAGTCCACATCTTTCCATCCCCAAATTGATGGCCAGATAGAGGTCATCAACAAGATGATCATACACATTCTGCACATGTACAACCCAAAGCATCCACACACATGGGATGAGAGCCTCCCCTATGTCGAGCACAGCTATAACTAGGCTCTCCACAGCTCGATTGGCCATAGTCCTTTTCAAGCGAGCTTGGGATTCCATCCACTATGTCCCATTGATGTGGCCATGCCATTTGTAGCTACTCATGTAGATTCAGCTCATGTCCAGTCTGAAACCGATAAGGCAAACAACTTCATTGAGCACATCCAACATATCTGCCAACAGGTACATGACATTCTGGAGAAATCAAATGCCAAGTACAACCAATGACATGATCAACATTGGGTGCCACACAAGTTTCAGGTGGGCGATGAAGTCTAGTTGCATTTTCAAAAGGAATGCCTTGCTGGAGACTATCAAAAACTCATACCACTCTGATATGGTCCTTACACCATTACCAAGGCAATGGGAGACAATGCATTTGAGCTCAGCATTTCCCCATTCATTGGCCTCCACCCAGTGTTTAACATGGACCACCTTCAACCATACTTCCCACCATTGCTAGACACATCAGACATTGTAAAACAACTCACACCTACAGAGTTAAATCCAGATTTCATGGAACAAGCCACAACTGATCAGATCATGGACACGCAAATCAAGAACACCCGACAACAAAGGATCCAACTATATCAAGTTGTCAAAGCAAGCCAACTTGTTCACCTGGGCAAGTGGCTCACCATGGATCAAGTTCAACAAAAGTTTCCTCATCTCATGGAGGAAATCAAGGCCAGGGAAAATTTTAAGAACCCCCCCTAAATTTATATGTATAATAAATGGGCGAATCTCCATGGTATATAGGAAAAATGGAAGGCGTTTTTATCAATAATATAATATGTATATATAATTTTTTGGCAAATCTCTCCCCAGGCATGGTGAATATTTTACTCAATTATAAAATCTTGTAAGACCTTGGCGAGTCTTTCACTAAATAATAAAACTTTGTAAAGTCCTAGTGAATCTTAGCATTGTGAACTCTTAGAGATTTTTTTGAAAAAGTATAAAACTATATATGACAAGAGCCACATGGTGGCAATATCACTGCTTTTTTTTCACATTTCCACGACATGGAACTTGTTTATAAAATTATAAAAAAGCCAACCAAGTCCCTTATAATATGCAGGTAAGCTTATAACAGAGTTTGATACCTCTACTATGCTTGTCTTCATTCAAGTGTCATAGTTGTTATACTTAACACTATGAATCACAACTCTCTCAGAACTCAACTCTATAGTGTAATTAAAACCTTTGGAAATTGAATCTAACAACTCTATAAAAAGGATTAGTGAAATAGAAGCTTTTGTGAATGAGCCCACTAACTATCACTACTAAACAATCAATCTAGACCATGAAGTCTTCCATCTTGATCACAATCATGCTCACGATCAAGGGAGTGAGACCACCTGGCCTAACATAATGGCCATCATAGCTTCCAATAATCAACAACCACCTTGCAAGGACATCCTAGCTCATGTCTCATGAATTTTATTCATCAATCTTAACTGATATATCTTATGTACTGTCTTGGATGTTGTGCATTGTTGAATGGCATTGCTAATTTATGTTTTGAACTAATGCTAGTGGTAATTAATGCTTTGTGAACTTAAAATTAACTAATAATTGAAGTGAAATATTATTTCACACCATCTTAGTATTTCCAACAGGATCTACTTCAAGACTTCTACAAGAATGACATAAGGGTCTACTCCAAACTTCTACAAGAATGAGTTCAAGATCAAATCCAAACTTCTACAAGAATAACTTCAAGATCTGCTCCAAACTTCTACAAGAATAACTTCAAGATATGCTCCAAATTTCTACAAGAATGATCCCAAAAAGAACTTCAAAAATTGTGCCAAAATCCTTTAAAAATGTGCCAAAAATTCTTCCATATATAGCCTCCCAATTCGGCCTCTCATTAGTTCCAGATCATGAGATATGAACCCAATAAACACTTCTTTTCTTTGCTTGTTTCAACATATCTGAATTTTCCTTGAGCAAATTTGCTAAAATGCCTCCTCCTCACGCCTATATATAGTGAATTTGGGGTCTAGATAGGGCTGACTTATCCACTGGCTATTTGACTTGTCTACTAGCTTGATTGGATTGTGTAACTAGCAAAATGTATAATGAATATTCAAAAAATCATTTCTCCTCAAGTGTGAGGAGTTAGAGGGAGTTCCATATACTATTGGAAAAGTCTTAGAATAAGCTTTCCAACCAGGTATGTTATACTTCCATTTGAGCTAGGTAAATAGAGTAAAAATGAATTCAAAGATAGGGTATCCAAATGGAGCATCAAAAATCTAAAAATCATTTCTCTTCAAGTGTGAGGAGTTAGAGGGAGTGCCATATACCATTGGAAAGGGCTTGATGAGGGCTATATGATGATATGGCCCTTCCTTGAATTTTCCTTAGCTTTGACCACATTTTCATTGGTTTTATTTTTACTATTAGTTTTGCATTTGAGGGCTTAAACCCCTTTGCTCTTTAGGGCTTCCTGGACTATTATCACATGCTTTGTTCATGCCAAAGTTAGGGCATCATCCCTAATATTAGGGATTTGACATCAATGAAAACAATACTCAACAATGACCCATTCAACCTTTGACATCAATGACAACTTTCATCCAACTCTATTCCCATGTTTACACATGTAATCTATGAGGATGCAACCCAGGTTGAAATTGACGATTTTCAAAATATTTTGGATGGCAGCAGAGGATTAAGATAAGTAACGAAATAGTTCCTCCCAAAATGTAAAGTAAACATGAGTACACAATGTTTAAATATGGGGATGTTAACTGGTGGTCTTGTGTTGGGGAGTGGAGGACCTGTAAATGTGAGTATACTGTGTTCAAATCCCTGGAATGTTAACCCATGGTTTTGTAGTTGCAGTGGTGAGGATCCTCCTAAATATGGCCCGGAACCAGAACAATTAAGTGTGAATCTTCCCTTATTGAAGAACCAACCAACAAACAAAAAATGAATGAGCATACTCAGTGAATGGAGTTAGTTGAGAACGGGAAAAAAATTAATATAGTTGAGGAGACTCTCTATGCATGTCTAAATGCAGTTACGAAGAAGGGTTTGATGTAGGTTCGTAATGGATGGGGCGGTCAAGGAAGAAAGCCCAAACAAAGTCTAATCTCATTTTTAGAATTTGATTGTGGTGATATAATTTCTCGTACCTTAAATTATATTTTTAAATATATAAATAAATTGAATGTTTAAAAAATAATATTTGGAAATATATATTCATCAATTTAAAATATTTTCATTTAAAAATATATAGATTTAAAGCCAAATTTAAATAAAATAAATACAAATATGGAAAATTTTAAATTTTAAAACGTTTAATATATGTTTAAAAATATTAATATAATACATAAAATAATTATTAATATTAATATTTATAGATATGTCTATTTTGGAATAGGGTTTATAAAATTTTAGTTTTGCAGAGATGAACTCTCCAACGCAGTATGGAGAGATGTTTTAAAGTGAAGTTATGTTATGTTATTTATACATTTTAACTCAATCAAATAAAAATGAAAAAAATAATTCAAATTATTTAAAATAAAATTAGAATAAAATTTTGACTTGATCAAATTACATAAAAATAAAAATCATAATATATATATCATCATCCTAGATCTATCTTAATTCCGGATTTATCAAGCATCGAGAAGGATCGGATCTCTCGAGGTGTAAACTTTTTCTCAAAGATTAAAAAAATGGTTTGTACTGTGAGAGATTTGATCCCTCTGACACTTGATAGATCTAGAGTTAAGATGGATCTAGGTTGATATAAGCACATGTTTTCAAAAATGTGAGAAAAATGTACTTTATAGTTGCCTAACACTAAAAAATGGAACTGTTGTTCTGTTGGGGTTAAGAGGAAAAATATATATATTTTTTTTAAACTACCTAACGGGTGGTTGAATTCATGCACAACAGACCACACAAAGAGATTTGATCCCTTTAGACACTTGAAAGATCTAGAGTTAAAATGAATTTAGGTTGATATAAACACATGTTTTCAAAAAAATGTGCAAAACAATGTACTTTATAGTTACTTAACACTAAAAAATATAATTGTTGTTGTGTTGGGGTTAAGAGGAAAAATATATTTTTTTTTAACTACGCAGCGGGTGGTTGAAAGTTGAAACCATGCACAACAGACCACACAAATGCTCAACAGACTGCACCTATGTGCAGCAGAGTCTGAGATGATTGCGTAGTAACAATAAGATTCATCGGCTGACATGGTATCTTCCGACTGTGTTGGTTGGTTAGATATGGGAAGAGGTGGCAATTCAACTCGGTATGGTTTAATGGACAGTTGCGGTTTGGAACATATGAAGACAACTCATCAAGGTGAGCTAACTGGAGATTCCCTGGGGTTAGATAGGGAAGACCACGGCTATATAAGGGGTTACTGTTAATGATCAAGGGTTTTGCTCCGTTCTGTTTGATGTTGCTTTGTCCGACATTATTTTGGTTCTGATCTTTTTCATTTGATGTTGCTCTGTTTGATGTTATTTTGGCTCTACTATGTTATGTTCGATGTTGCTTTGTTCGACATTATTTTCTTTCTGCTCTATTTTGTTCGATGTTTCTTTATTCAACGGAATTTTGGTTAAGTTTTGTTCTGTTTGATGTTACTTCGTTCAATGTTATTTTGGTTATTTTATATTATGTTTAATGCTATTTTGGTTCTAATTTGTTCTGTTTGATGATGCTTTGCTCAACATTATTTTAGTTATGCTCAGTCCTATTCTGTTCGTTGTCTAGTGTTATGAAGGTTCTGTTTTTCTGTTCTGCTAGTGTTATTTGATATTGTTTTAGTTTACTGTCTGATTTTGGAGATGATTGTACGGAGGCTCTTATATCACGTCAATCTATTGTTATTATCAACTCTGTGTATTTTAATGGCATTGGCCCATTAACATTATATGAATGACCACAAGCTGAGTTCTTGCAATTGGACATATGGAGCTTGGGTATACATTGCAATTTTGACAATTAATATAAATATGAGACATCCAAAGGTCTTTTTCCATATTCATGGTACTATTACTTGCTTTATGTCAATGGTGGAATCGATGAATTAATTATGGAGTCTGGACAAGGTTTATGGCAAATGTATTTGTGAATACTTTTTGTGTCGTAAATAACTGTGTCACTGCGTAAATGAAAGAACCTCGTTCCTCTTACTATTTTGTGTTAGAGTTAGTCATGCACACACACAATGAAGGCTTGCTGAACGTTTATTTTTCTGGCTAAATCATATATTATGTGCGGCCAACCCCAGTCGTAGACGTTGGGAATAGGTTAGGGGAGAATCCTATTTCTACCTCTATTACATAATTAATGCGCCCTGACATGTTGGGGCGATAGCTAGATATAACAGGCGCTTTTTTTTTTCTCTCGTGGTCATCACGGCGCGCATTATATCTGGCTATCGCCCCGGCATGTCAAGGCGCATTAATTATGTAATAGAGGTGGAAATAGGATTCTCCTAGGTTAGGTTAGTGTATGTAGTACGAGATCCTAAATGTATTTCTATTTAATGGGTTTATCTGTGAAATATGACAACTACACGTGTTTGGGTTGGGTCACTTTGAGTCAGAGTTATCTCCATTAAAATGTCTCTTTGCATAATTTTTAAAGGTTCTGCAAACCCATCAATATCCCTTGGGTGATACCTTGTATACTTGTAGGTGTTGAAAATGTTAGTTGAGGGGTCTTTGTTGGCATATCTCTAAACCCTAGGTTACTATGCCAACATGTTGTAACTATATAATCAAAAAGAGAAACATAAAATAAAAGAAAATATAAAAATAAAAACAAATAGCTAAAAAAAGAAGGGTCATTTAACACCCAAGGTTGGGTTCCATTTCAAAATTTTACTAAACATCAAATGCTTGTTGATTGTGTTGAAAAAAATTTGAAATACATATAAAGTTGGAAACCCCTTTTTATTTTTTATTTTTTTCAACTGTGGTTCATGGTCACTGAGTGGCCACTGCATCTACGAGTAATAATTCGTGCAAATCGACTTGGAGGTCACTGAGTGGCCGCTACATCTACGAGTAGTAATCCATGCAGATCCACCCAGAGGGATCTACTTGACGACTTATCTGGTTGGTCCTAACCCCAAGGGCGTCAAGGAGATTTGACCTTGTAACCTCCCAATAAAAAACGTACTTAGAAATGGGAACTCAGCCAATTGAACTATCCTTGGGGCTATGAAACCCCTTTTTATATCAACACAGATAATAACTTTAACTTAACTCACTAATAAGAATGGTTATGTTTTTTGTTTGTTTTTTTTCAAGAATTTTTTTTATATTTTCATAGATGAAACATACATGTTCCAACCTTAAATTAGGCCTCATTTTTCCTATTCTAGCTTTCTCCCCTTCATCTCTTTTACCGACAAAATATCAAAAATAGACCTACATATATCCTATTTTTACATGCCTTTTACAAACATGACAAGCATATTTTGTCTGATAAAAACATTGTAACACTACAGTGAACATTATATATGAGTGTCCGTTGCTTTAGTGGTTTCCCATCGATTGTCTCTTAGATTTTGAATGAATTTGTGCCAACCTGGTGCTCCAAAGCTTCGTTCGAAAACCTGTCAACCTCTTTATTTAACTCTTTGAATGCATGCTTGAAGGATAGCCATTCAAAGAGTTGTAATGATTCCTTAATAATTTGAAGAAGTGGGGAAAGATGAAGGTTTTCCACTAAAATTTGTCTGTTAGACCATTTGATTACAAGAAGAAAATATCCAAACACTTGAAGTTTTTTTAGTCCCTTGCCCATAAGAGACCACAAGCCAAGGAACTCTGCCTTATTGTTAGTACCTCTACCGTAAGCATATCTAACTCATACAATGTGGTTATGGCCCATAAAAGCACCACTTTGATGCCTCATATTGGGGGGATATCCTTGACAAGCCCATCAAAGTAGTGCCATGGTATGTCTAAATTGACACCATGGTATGTCTAAATTGACAACAAAGCTGAACCAAGATCCTTGGTCTTTTAATTTTCTATTTGGACTTGTGCTCCATTGTCACCCTGATGATAGATTAGATGAAGATTTCTACAGGGATCTCCACTAAGAAAATCAAAGAATTTCTAGCCCACCAAATTTGAAAATTGAAAATACAAGGAAAACCTCATAGCACGAAATAGAGGAATTTGACAATAAGCATTCCTGTAGAAAAAGTCTGTCCCAGTTGGCCATGAACCAAATATCCTACTTCATTAACATAAACACCCTCTGAGGGTAAGGATATGAGATGAACAAAAGCAATGAGTTTTCACAAATAAAATTACATAGAGGACATCGGCCTGACTCAACATAAACGCTTCTATAAATTGTCTCATGTAAGAATCTTATTGTTTACCACCAAACAGAAACAAAGTTTGCACTCTAGAAATGCATGGATTTCCACAAATGTTTCACCCACCATTCATTCTCCTTATTTAGGAGTCCTCACACCAGACCTTGTAGCCTAGTTTAGTTGTGTATGCTCTTGTGGCCACATATTTAGACCAAGTAAGAGAGTCCTCCACATCCTCTTGAAAAATTAAAAAACATTTGAAAAATAATAAAACATGAGGGCATATGGTTTGTAAAATCCCTTCATTCTGTAGCCAACCTACCTTCCAACTCCAACAATCGAGCATATTTCCATCTTGACTGACCAATAACTTGTGGAGTATGTGTTTTGGCATCTGCCAATATTTTCTTTTTTTGCTTCATTTAGAATGCCTACAAGCTCTTCAGATGGTCTATAATAATCATTGGTGTCGATCCAAGGGCCTTCATCGATTCAAATACTAGCATTGCTTCCAATTTTCCAGGATACCAATTCCCAATGAGTGGAAAAAGACTTCACCAAAACTTTCCATATAATAGACCCAAGCACAAATTCATTTTGTTCACAAAACCATTCAATCATGGACTAGTTTTGAAAGTATTTTGACTTCATAAGGTGACCCGTAGAGGCTCCTTTAGTGTAAGTCTCCATAAACTTTTCACTTCTGAAGCCTTTCCAAAGTGAAAGATATTTTTCAAGCCCCGTCCTCACAGAGATTTAGGATAGGTGTTATTGTCCCATTTAGATAGAGGGATAATGGATTATTTGTACCATGCAATAGGGAATGGAAACTTGACTTCTTCATCTGCCTCAAGATGGTGATAAGAATGGCTGTGATGGATATCTAGTCCATAGGGATGCTCTCCAAAACTAACTTGCCACCTCTGTACATAAAAAGATTGACCCAAACAACATTGCATTACTCAAATTTTTTGATAAGCCAAAACTAGTTCAAGACACAATAATTATTATGCTTCAAGAAAAAGCCTAAGTATTTGAAACCCTCATCCAAATCTCTTTGAGTGAAAGAAAATAAATCCTCAAGAATGAAAGTGCATTCCCTTTAATTATAGGAGGACAAAAAAAAAATTATCTTGGTTAATGTCCATACTTGCAGATGAACAAAAGTGGGACATGGTTGATTTCATGGATTTAATATCATCCTATAAGTCATTTGTGAAACAAACAAGAATATTTTCCACAAACATAATATGTGTGGCATCTTCCCTTGCACCACTATACCTGAAAAGGAACTATAACTCTTCTCAAGATGTATAAGTTTGCTTAGGGCCTTAGCAACAATCAAGAAGTGAATGGGAGACAACGGACACCTTGCTTCAATTCCCTAGTTGCACCAAAGAATCGAGAAGGCGCTCCATTAATGAGAACTAGAAATGAAATATATTGAAAACAACCCATGATCCAATTAACCACCTGTACTGAAAACCCATGTTGATCAAGACCGGTCTCAGAAATGTCTAATTGACCCTGTCCCAAGCTTTGGATAGATCAATCTTCACAACCACTACTAGTTGTTTACAAGATTTGACAAAGTGGATGGTTGCTTGAGCGATGACCATCGTATGGTGAATATGTCTACCATGCAAGAATCAAAATTGTTTTCCAGAAATTACATCACCCAATACTGATTTCAAACAAACAAAAATAAATTTTACCATTAGTTTGTAGATGACATTGCAGCAAGAAATGGGCCTCTAATCTGCAAAAGTGTTCCCATCTTGCTTCTTAAGAATGAGGGTGCTATGTTTTATTGAGAGAACCCATAATTTTCTTGGAACTTTGTGACTCTCCAAGATGTCCACTTTAATAAAATCATAAAATCTCTACAAAACTCCACCGACATACTGTTTGGGTTAGGGCTCATGTCTTCCTGCATATAGGATAGAGCAAATGCAATCTCCACTTTAGTTACATCAACGAAAATTTTTGAGTCCATTTACTTTGTGATCACCTCAAGGAAAAGGTTAACATCCAATATATCCCAAATGGGGGCACCGAGGAGGCTCTGAAAACACGTGACTAAAATAATTTATACCTTACTACACCATATCCAAAAAGGAATGCATAGTAGATTCGTTGCTCAAAAGAATGTTCCAGATTGTATTAAGATTTTTCCATTAAATTGGCATACCTTTGGAAAAATATCGTGTTGTTGTTGCCTTCCTGAATCTAATGGGCCCCATGTCTCAAGTGCCACTCTGGCACTTCAATCTTGAGTTTTGTATGTCTAGCCTCTTCCAGTACCCTGAGAAGTGTAATGTTCGTAGGCTTGCAAAAATTATGATCCTTTTCTTGGAAGAATGCCTCCATTCTGGTTTCAATCTCCTTTAAAGAAACTGACAATATTACCTTGAAATCCTTAGCTCATTTGTGATGTTCTCAATTTTTGTGTATACAAAGATAATTTAGGATTTTTGCAAAATTATGGAAATATTAAAATGGGGAAATATTAATTTGTGAAAGAAGGGAGAAAGTATTACTTTAGTGGGATGGCGGCAAAATAATATTTTATTGGAGGAGGAAGGAAAATAATTATTGTAATGTAATGTCTGTAAAATAATGTTTTATTGGAGAAGGGACGAAAAATATTATTTTAATAGAATGATGAAAAATTATTATTTTACTTAAATAGTGGCAAAATGTGGAAAATGACCCAACCAATAAAATAATAAGCAAACAGGGAGAATCTGGAATCTAGAAAGAGGCTCCAAGAAGAGGAGGAATTCAATTGCAAATTCATTCTATTTCTATTTATCTCATTGACAAATTAAAAGGATCTCAAGCGAGTTCAAGAGTTTCAAGTGAAACTCAAGCTAATTTTGGTCAACTTTGAGTACCACCCTAATTATCTTTTGGGGAAGATTATTTCAAATATTCATTTGTGTTTATTGCATAAAATTCACATCATTTGCATGAATGTTTTGCAGGGTTATATCATCTCCATGAAGGCCAATTTCATTTCTTCCAAGAAGCCGAGTACCAAGGTTGAAGGGTGATTTCTAAAGATAAATTTCCAAGGTCAAATTGCTAATCGGATTTCCTTCAAGTCAAGAAGGCCGAGTTGAATTTATCCAATGCTATTCACTCAGATCCATTTCAGATTTCTCATGCATTAAGAGGAGGCCGATTTCATATATACTTGTCCTCAATTGTAACCGAGTTTCATGTTCATAGAAAGGATCAAGCTTGACTCATATAGAGGGTTGAAATTTCCTTTCAAAAATCGAATATGTCCTCTAGCACTTAAACTCAAGTCTGAAGATTGTTCCCTTGGGTAATTTTCAGAGATTTAAATGTCCAAAATCCACAAAGGCTAAATTGATATTTGTGGTGAGCACCAGTATTGAAGCAATAATGTTGCAACTCCTGGGCTTCCTACTTTACTCTTATCAACTTGGTATTTCGTAACAAACTTAGAAGCGACAGTGTTGTATACACAAGTACTAGTTCTTACTGCAGGTTGTCTCTTGGTCAGCTGGTGCAGGATGACTAGGAGATCAAGCCAACTTCTATGGATTCCAGAAGAAGCTCTATATGTGATGAAAGGAGGGAAAGACTATTCTACATATACTACTCTAACTACAGAAATTAGAAATACTGAAATGTAAAGCAAACCAAGTAAATCCTAATTAACCAACTAATCCTACTTTTGTAGAAATCACTATGAAAACCATGAAAAGATTGCCATGACCTACTCAAGGAAGTAAACAACATCTAACTAAACTATTTCTGGAAGTAACTAAGAGAAAAACATCTTTTTGGATTTTTATGTGAATTTGTCATGCATGTAATTTATTTGTTTGTAAATGTGGCAGCGAATAGGTGGCGTTAAAGGGTGGCTTCGGGACTTGAGAGGATGTAAGATGGTGTGGATGGGTCCTAGGAGGTCTCAGGTGGCCTTCTAGAGGCTTTTCCCACACTTGGACTTCAAAAGAGAGCCTACAAGAAAATATACAGGAGGACACAGGAAATTTACAAGAGGAAAAACAACGTTCTATAGGAGGCCTACAAGAGGAGGCCGAGAGCAGTTTTCACTATTTTGAAGGTGTGAGAGTGGGTGGAAAAGGTGGATGATGGTTGGAATGAAGTGTTAGGACACCTAGGGTCTACCAAGAATCATTAGGAGAGAGAAATATTATTGGATTTGCTCAAGGAGAGAGGAAGAAATTCTACAGAAAATGCAGGAAACTAAGGCAGAATTGAGGGGAGACTTGGGCGACCTGTAGGGCATGGATCAGATGGAGGATGGGATGGATGATAGGCTGAACTACTGCTAGAAGATATCTACTACATAAACAACTGACAGTCAACCAATGAGATTAAGCAAGCAATGAAATAAGTGCATCTAGAAAAAACAGAGTTTTGCATCAAATTAGTCTAAACTGTGATCTATGAAAGGAAATGCTGATAACTGCTGCAAGAAAGGAAAGCATGAAAGAAGACTATTGTAACCCGAGAAGTGAGCATGATGAAGAATTTTTGCATCAAAGTAAAACTAGACTATTAACCACCAAAAAGCTGCAAACACTAGAAGTCCTATGAATGAGGAAAATCTGTGTTTTTGGGGCAGAAAGAGGGTCTTTGCTCAAATCATGGTCCCAAAGGGAGGAAGAGAGGCCAAGGCACTATTTCTAGCCTTTTGAATCTTTTCTTTATCACTACCTAACCTTCTATAGAAAGCACAAATGGAAGCAAACTACTGAATCCTCAAAAGTTCTTAACCATAAAAGAAATACATCTAACAACCTAATCTACAAACTGAAATAAAACATACAAATAAAAGTAAAGAGGAGCTTGCCTACTTGGATTGGGCCCTAACCCAAGAGTTTCAACCCTCTGAGGTAACCCAGTGCTAACTCAAAAAGGATTCCATCTTTATTTCCAAAACAATAACAAGATTACATAGAACTGTCAAACTAATAAGCTCAAAATTGAGCAAAGTTTACATAAGCAAAAGTACAACAAAAATCTGAAGAAAAAAAAAATCCAACCCTAGTGAGGCCCTAGGCCCCTCTACTTATACAAATGAAGCTATCAACAACTTCCTTTAAAATCAGGGTAGGCTTGGCCCCCAAAACTCGAGATAATCATCAGTCATCCTCCACTTGCTCGGTTGCCTTCTAGTGCATGACTTGGCTACTTGTACTCCAAGCTGAATGAAGGGGAATTTGAAGTGAGGAGTAATAAATGAGGGGTAGTCCCTCCTATAAGTCCTCTCCTTTGTCCACTTTGAGTTATTGCTGCCATTTTTCCATTGGATCCTTGACTTTGACCTCAAAATTCAACAATAATCTGCATTAAACACATGTTAGACCACATGGCATCATAACTAAATCAACTCACTCCATAAGCATAAATATAATCAGAAAATCATACAATAAGCTAAGGGAATGGTTGATTTGACTAGGTTAGGAGGTAAAATGAGCCCATATAATTACCCATTTATGAGGCTCATCACTTTGCAATCCCATTTTCTCAACCTAAATTTCTAGGATTCATCTCAGTGCCTCTGCAACAAATAACCTAATAATTACATGCATTGATGGCTGAGTTTTTGATAAGAAAAATGGTTTTTTTTCCTCATTTCAGACTTATTTATGTGCCTAGGATATGGTGGTTATTTTGAGTGGATTGAGGTAGAATTTATTTCAGAGGCTTATCAACTAGCTAGTCAATTTCATGTCAGTTGGAGCTTGTTCGAGGTGTTGAACTCCATGACATTGTAACTATGAATTTTTCTCCCTAATAAAATTATTTTGTTCTCATTGACTAAGATTATATATTATCAACCCATTGTTTAGCACCCTAGTCAATAGCATTTCGTTGAACATTTCTAAATTGGACATTTGAACAAAAAGGCAAATTTTATTGTGCATGGTGCTTGTTGATTTTCATATTTATGGTTGAGTTTTATTTGTGAATACACCCTTGCTTTGAGATTTGTTATAAACCCATACATTTGAAAAAAAATAAGGGATTTTCAGAAACCAAACACAAAGGCCATACCTACAATAGTACCACAAGAAACTGTTTTGATATAAGACTCCACTGAGAATTTTAAAATGACTTGGAAATTATAGTTCTATTTTTGGGTCATTTTCTAAATTGGAATGTTCCAATGGTATTAGAGCATGATCTTGGCCAACTATGCGGGGGGATAGAAAAATCATGAAGGTGTTGGTAATGCATGCACAATGATTGGTGGTGCTATCAACATTTCCATGACACAAGGAAAAATCAGTACATAGGAAATATGGGACAAGATCGAGAGGAATGATGATAAAATAATGGAAATTAAAGAAATATTGGCCCAATTGAGTAGGGGTAAGGGGATAAATAAGAGCCATCCCCATATTTATGATAGATACCCTAGAGTTTATCATTCCACAAGGGCGAAGAAATTCACATCATTTATGGGAGGTTAGCCGAAGCAAAATAATGCCCATGTGTATGGCCAATCTACCTATCCCACCATGCCTCAATTTCTGGATGAACATGAGAGGAAGAGAGAGCAAGATATTTTTGAGGAAGTTCTAAGGTGTTTCTTAGATGGGATTGAGGAGTATGATGCATTGGATCCCACGGTCAGGAGGGCTCTATCATTTGGGTTTTTTTTTTCATTTGAAGGAGGAGCATAGATCTGGAGCTAGATCTTCATATAAAGGGGGAAATTGAAAAGATGAGATATAGAGAGACCTCCGAAGGAGGAAATTTGCTTTATAGGAAAGGAGCCATGGATCCCAGGGAACAGGTACACCAAGGGCAAGGCCCACATCATGGAGGTGTTTCCTGACATTGAGCATGAGGAGGGAATGACGTGTGAGACAAATAATATCAATAGCTGTGAGGAGGACTTGGGTCGGTCTAGTGTGACTCATGATTCACCACTGTTGGAGAGTCCATTGATGACTTAGGCTGAGATGTTTTCAAAGAGGGTATAGCATACTCCCATATGGTCATCCAGTGATGAGGTGCAAGTATACATGGAGGTACCCAGAGGTACCCAAAGTTGTGATAAAGTTTCCAAATGACAACCACCTACAGAAAAATGGAGAACACCTTGAGGAACGTGAGCTATATGAGGATGTTATGCATGATGAGCTAGCTATGGAGGGAAAATTATTCTCTTGTTAAGCCCATGGTAGAGGAGGATGGGAAATCATCTTTTGGGCATTCCATCGACAATAAGCAGATATATGCATAGAAAACTAGCATAGATATAATACTTCTAGACATTAGCTCTCTTTAGGTGTACATAGACAAGGCCTGCAACATTTTTGGGTTACCTTTTCATATTGGAGAGAGAGAGAGGCAATGTTATATAGATAGATCTTATGCATTGATAAGGCTAATGGGACTAGACAACATGAGTTGTGCAGGGCATAACATTCGCATGATGCAGTTTTTAGGGGCACATTTGTCCTTGCATTCGATCCCTCTCACAAGGTTGGGTGGAAAGAAGTATTGAGTTGGTACCCGATGGAGTGAGCTAGGTGTCTAGATATATCCATGGCTATAGTTTAGCAAGGGCCATGGATTACCAGAGGGGTTCATGGTACAAAGTATTATTGGGATCTAGGTGGGATTCCCCATTACATCATGGAGTCAGTCAGGGATGGTAGTAGTGGTGTAGTCGATTTGTTGACTGAGCACACACACACTCTCAAATTTCCATCAGAGATCGCAACAACATTAGTGATTGACATGGTCGATATACCTCGTGAGATGTCTTTCCATGTTGACTGTGCATGGGGGTGCAAGATGAATAGAATATTATGGCAGAGGTTGGTAGGAGGAGGTGGTTTGTGTAGGCCTCTAGACAAGGCATGGTGTCGATACCATGCTCATCCTTCGATATATTAGGCACAAGAGTCACTAAGGTTCGACACAATGGTAACATTCATGTTAGCATGTAAGGAGTTAGGCCGCTCAAGTCTACCAGGGCAGCAAAGGAGGTGTAGCTCACATCATGGTGGGTTCACTAGCAGAGTGGTGGATGCATTGACATATGTGGGATCCCAATGATGTAGGGTGGTATGACAGTGGGTGTTGGTGTCTAGTGGTGCACGAAGTAGTACCACAAAATTTAGCGTTATGCATAGGAATGCAAATGTGTCTATGTGCAACATTGTATATTGTCGCGCAATAAGTTGTTGGAGTATTGCCTCCAGAGAGATCTATTGATGGAGACATTAGGCACACTATCGGGTTTTTCACACCCAGGTTCGAAGAGCGGGCTGGTCATAGGGCCAATGGTGAGATTCCATATGGGTTCTTGGATATACCCATTAGAGTCTACACATCCATCACTCTCCAACATTGTGCATTAACACATGGGACTTGGGTATTATCTCTTGATGCTCTTATTATGAGCAATGAGACCCAGGAGGTTCATCTAAGCTAGTTAGATGGGATACAATTCATCAGAAGGGAAGATTTCCAGCTGTGGCATATGGTCAGGGCGCGAGTTAGCAAGTGTAGGCTTGGGAATGGTACGATCTTCTGCGGAGGTAGCCCATGCTCCACCCTTGAGCCCACACTTAGGCAGATGCATGACCCTTTTGGGGCAATATATTATGAGGTGTCTTAGGAGCATATACAACAATTGATGGACCTTTCTGGCAGGCAAATATTTAGACTTCGAGAAGTATTGCGGAGTGCCTTCAGGAGGCAGGATAGTAGATATCACAGTGTGGTATGGAAGGTGCAGGGAAATTTTTCTTGCATTAGATTGATTTGTGATGTATGGAGTCCATATGCTTATTACATGTAGGATCCTGAGACATGGTACAAGTTGGTACCAATAATTGTCACAGTCAACCTTGCTAAAGGATCCAAGGATTTGGTTGGTGGATTGGTCACTCTATTTTGTCATGAGTGGGATTCGGGAAGAGAGTGACCCAAATCACTCTTTGTTTGGCATGTGGGGGAGCATTGAGGCCTTCATAGGATAACAAGGATGGTTTTCCTTGTTGCTACTCCAATTCATGGTTACTATTGGATGGGTAGGCCTTGACATCATGGATATGCTTGGGCCAAGTGTGTCAGGATTCTATAGATATTTTTCCATCAAGTTCTAGGAGGAGAGGATACAAATCACGCATGATGAGTAGATAGTCATGGTAAGAGTGGCGCAGAGACAACATGATCACAACATTTTTACTAGACTAGCATGAAATTTAGCATCACAGGACTTGGCAATGTAGTTTCCCTTAGGGATGTGTTGGTTTCTACAGAGGAAGATCACACAGACCTTCCATTAGGATTTAGTGATACGTTGATGCCATGGGGGACTTCACTAGTATGGTAGAATGTCTAGCAAGAGGAGATTAGGGGAACACATGCAGATGATGTTTCATCTCCATAGGGATTGGACTGCATCTTCAGGAGTCTACTCTTGAAGTGCACAAGATCGTTTACTATGGAGGGAAACTTCTCGTGGCTTTGCTTAAGATTTTAAATTGTAAGGGTGCTCTACTTATGCATAGGGATTATGGAAACTTTATGTTATGGGACAATAAGTGGAGTGAAGGAGGCTTCCCATGGGTCAAGATCATTTGGGACCTTGGTGGCATGATTTTTATTCATGTGGTGATGGTGTTGCAACGAGGATTAGTTCAATGGTGCATTTGGGACCCTGGAATTAGCTAGGACAACATTTAGAGTAGCAATGTAACACAATATTACTTGAGGAAAAGCAATTTTTGGCAGGGAGGACTCTGATGTTTTGAATTTTTGTGCATATAAAAATCATTTAGGAGTTTTGCAAAATTTTGGAAATATTAAAAAGGGGAAATATTATTTTGTGACAGAATGGAGAAATTATTATTTTAATGGGACGGTGGAAAAATAATATTTTATTAGAGGAAGTCTAGAAGGAAAATCATTGTATTAATGGAATGGTGACAAAATAATATTTTATTGGAGAAGGGAGGAAAATTATTATTTTATTGAAATGGAAACAAAAAGTGGAAAATGATCCCCACCAATAAAATAATAAGAAAAAGCGAGAATCTAGAAGCTAGAGGGAGGCTCCATGATGAATTATAAAAGGAGGAGGAACTTAATTGTAAATTCATTTTATTCCTATTTATCTCATTGACAAATTGAAAGGAACTCAAGAAAATTCAAAAGTTGCAAGTGAAACTCAAGCTAATTTCGATGGACTTCAAGTGCCACCCTAATTGGATTTTGGGGAAGATTATTTTAGATCTTCTATTGTGATTATTGCAAAGAATCTACATCATTTGCATCAATTTTTTTGTACGGTTATATCATCTCCATTCGGGCTGATTTCATTTCATCCAAGAGGCTGAGTACCAAGGTTGAATGGTGATTTCTGCAAATAAATTTCCAAGGTCAAATTATTAATTGAATTTCCTTAAAGTCAAGAGGGACGAGTTGAATTTCTCCGATGCTATTCACTTAGACCCATTTCAGATTTCTTATGAATTAAGAGGAGGCTGATTTCATATATACATGTCATCAATTGTAGCAAAGTTTCATGTTCAGAAATATGATCAAGCTTAACTCATATAAAGGGATGAATTTTCCTTTCAGAAATCAAAAATGTCCTCTAACACTTAAACCCAAATCCGAGATTCTTCCCTTGTGTATTTTTCATAGGTTTAAATGTCCACATTCCACAAAGGCTGAATTGATCTTTGCACTCCCATTCACTTAGCATAAATTTCCAGGATCATCTCAGTGATTGTGCATCAAAGAACCTACTAATTACATGTATTAGTGGATTTCTTTTTGATAAAAAAGGGTTATTATATTCTACATTTCAGACTTATTTATGTGCCAATGACATGCAGGTTATTTTGAGTGGATTGAGGTAGATTTTATTCTAGAGGTTGAGGATTTCTTTTTGATAAAAAAGGGTTATTATATTCTACATTTCAGACTTATTTATGTGCCAATGACATGCAGGTTATTTTGAGTGGATTGAGGTAGATTTTATTCTAGAGGTTCATCAACCAACTATTCAATTTATTGTCAGTTGGAGCTTGTTCAAAGTGTTGAACTCCATGACATTGTAACTCTAAATTTTTTCTCTAATAAAATTACTTTTTGCTCATTGACTAAGATTATATATTCTATCATCCCATTGTGTTTCATCCCATTCAATAAAATTTCACTAAATATTTCTAACAGAACATTTGAGCGAAAAGACAATTTTTATTGTGGATGGTGCTTATTGATTTGCATATTTATAACTGAGATTTATTTGTGAATACACACTTGCTCTTAGATATGTTATAAGCCCATACATTAGACAAAAAAAAGGCTTATTTAAAACCAAATATACAGACCATACCTATAGTAGTACCACAGGAAACCGTTTTGGTATAAAACTCCATTGGGAAATTTGAAATGACTTGGAAATTACAGTGCCATTTTTGGGTCATTTCCTAAATTGGAATATTACACCATTTTTTAGCTTTTGAATAAACTTTCCTGCTCCATATATGTTAGAGAAGAGGCATATGTGAGAGCCACCCATATTTTTTCTACCATTTGGTGAAAATATTTCATTTTAAACCAATCCCGATTTACTCTGAAAGGATTTGGAGGCTTATGAACTCCATTTTAAATCATAAAGATAATGGGGAGATGATTTGAAGATCCCCTAGGAAAGGCCCATGTTTTAACAATTTTATCGTTGGTCATCCAACTATCACTAATAAAAAATATGTCAAGGCGCACTGTCACTGCCTCTTCATTAGTCCGAAAATTCCTCCAAGTGGGCACAAGTTTGACTAGCTCAGAATTTAGGAGAGGATGTTCCTCCATGACAGAGTTAAAAAAAACATATCTCAGTGAAATAGTTTTGGCCCTATGACCCTAAACTTCTCGAAATTACAATGAAAAATTCAAATAACCTCCAACTATGAGAAAAGGAGCATCCAATTTTCCAGAGCCCACCAACTATTCCTGAAAAACCTCTCTGCCTAAATATGGACCATATATGCTCAATATGTTTAAATGCACGCTCGAGCCTTTGTGCTCCAAGTCTACTCATATAGATGAATGTTTTAAATATGTATACAAAACAGAGAAAATTTTGATACAACCTTGTTGACGGTGTTGGACCCGCCAACATTCATAGGATCTCCCTAATATGAAGTCCCAACTAGACCTCAAACCGTTTGGGGTAGGAGTCCCAGTAGTGGATGGTAGTGTAATGCTTTGACCAAGATAGCACGTAGAGGTAAGTAAGATAACTTTGGGTGAGAGAAAGTGTGTGACCCTATAGAGAGTTAAGTGTGATGCATGAAGGTTCTAACACACGTAGGGGAAAAGGAAGTGTGCCCCTTAGAAGCTTGTAATAGTACACAACTTGAAAGGAACACACGAGCATAATGACATCACAAGCTAAAATGTAGAATAGTCCACAAATTAAAGCGATGAGTTAATCCAATGACACACATTCAATAGGATTCATACAATTGCATACAAAGTAGTTCATAAGCAAATGTGTAAGTTAAACAACATTCATTTCTAAAGCAACTAGAATAGTCCAACTAAAATAACAACATATGCATGAAAGCATGATGACTCTGATGTTATTATTATAAGTGAAAGTCCCATCCATACATACACCATTGACGGCCACTAGCCCCAAAAGTGGAACATTACAGTCAAGAACACCTGCTCCTCCCATGAAGTATAATTGCTCTATGCTATGGAAAAACTAAGGCTCTTCACAATACTCCCAACCCTTTTCTAAGACTAAGCCTAGCCAAAATCTTGGCTCCCAAAAGCCAATTCTATGATTTATGAGGTTCTATTTATAACAAAGGGTGGGGTGACCCTTAACATTCCCCTTTGTGACTCTTTGATTACCCTCATGACTCTTCAACTTCCTTACAAGTAACTCATTACATAACATGACGACTTTTCACGTTCCACTAATGAGAATTTGAATTTCACTTACAACATATTTACAAATAATATTACATTTCCACATGTACCCATGTAAGACAAAATAGGCTGGAGACAACCTAACCAGGCAAAACACTATGATTCTGAAGTTTGAGGAAAAACCAACTCAACAACCTCCACTTGACGTTTCTCGGTCACGTAGAGGTGGCAAGCTTGGACTGTGTGATGGTGTCCCCAAACTGTTTGATGGTGTCTTTATGGAAGCAAACTCCTGTCTCCATGGCATTCAGGTAGATGGTTTTGGAACTTGTATCCAACTTGTTTTGAAGCATGTGCAACATGGTGTTGACCTTGACGAGACCATTGATGTACTTCTGCATGTTGTGTGCATTCAACTCCAAGTCTTCCTTGGTGTCTTCTCGCCTCAACTACTCCATGTACTCATCGATCTCTAGCTAGAATTGGTTGGGTTTTAGCATTAGTGAGGGAACCGATTGATGGGATGTTGTGCTTTCTCACCATGACATCCAAACTATTGTGCAACTACACATATGAGGCCTGTATGCTGGTGATGAATGGGGTGAGATGCTTGTAGTTTTGGATGAACAACTGCACCTTTTATTTCTCTAGCTCTGCCTATGGCTTCATCTTCTTTACTAAGTCAAGCAGGGCCCCTTTCTACCACATTGTCCAGTCTTGTACATGGGTGATGGAAGCATGTATGTTCTTGAGAGTTTGAAAAAACTCTTTGCTCCACTTCTATAGGCCATGCACATGGAGAACTTCTTTATGCACGGTGACAAATCCATCATAGAGATTTCGCATGGTATCCTCAAGTGTTGATACTTTAGCAAGTATCACTGTTCACATTTCCCCCAAGGTGGACACTACATTCTTCTCCGGTGCTCATAGTTGTTCTGCCTCTTTCCTAGCAGCCTGCAAGTTCTTTGTCAATTGTTCATTCTCAGTTATCAGGTACTGAACATTTGAGCTTTTTGCTCCTACATAGGCCACAATGGATTGGGAAATAGTAGTTGGATGCTTCTTGGTGTTCGAAACTATCATCCTTTCCTTGATGAATGTCCTCCTCTGCTATTAGTTGTTCCAACTCTTCAACCTGTATGGGCATTGTTTTCTCCATCATCATGCCTTGCATTTGTTCTTCTTCCTATTTATGCTTCTCTTCCTGTTCTTTCCTCCTCAGCTCCCATTCTTCCTTTAGTTCTTGTTCTGCTTTCTATGATCTCAGTTCTACTACTTGCAAGATTTTCTTTTCTCTCTACCTCCACTCTAATGTCTGTGTCCTCATCTTCCCTTTACTTCTGCTGCCAAAGATGTTTGCATGAAGATTGAATCTGATTTCACTCTGTAGCTTTATTATCCCTCTATTATGTCAAAAAATTCCTCTTTCCCTGATATTGTACTGGATTTTCGCCTTTTGCTATTGCTGTTGGCCTTGCTACCATGTTAGTGTTGACTCCTTTTCTATGAAAAATTGAGTGTCTGCATTTATTGGCAAGTTAACTGGAGCTTGCTCAACTGCTTCCCCAATACTTCTTTTAGTGATATCTCTTGAAGCAACTCTCTTTGGTGCCATGGTAAAATGCCTGCTGGAGAGAAGTGCTTCACGAGTGTGGTACTTGTGGGATAAAAAGGACACTCATGGAAAGAAAACATTAGCTCATGCAAATCTAACTTCAAAACATTATCAGGTGGTAAACAGGGCATCTGATCAGAGGGATTGCACAATATTGACTAACAAAGGTCACTAGTTGATTGTGGGAACTACGCATTGCGCAGTCCCAACAATCAGTCAAGAAGCTTGAATGGAACTACACAATGCACAATTCAGTTTGGGTAAAGGCCGAAGGACACTGCACATTACATAGTCTCAGTGGCTAAGTTGGGAGGCTGGCTCCTGGAACTGTGTAGTGTGTAGTTGGATCCAACCCAGGATAGGTTCTACACAATTCCAGAAGCCAAGGCAGAGGGGTCTTGAGATCCTTGAATGAACAATGCATGCAGTGAAGTGTGAGATCCGAGCAAGGGGAACCAAATCTACCCAATGGGAGTGTGAAAAACAAGTGGATCTGAAGGATGATATGATGCTGAGTGCATATATAACTAAGTGTTGATGAATGCATGTGAAACAAGTGCATGAATTGATTTAATTGAAGGAAAATTAAGCACGTGAAACAAGTGCATGAATTGATTTAATTGAAGGAAAATGAAGCATGTGAAACAAGTGCATGAATTAATTTAATTGAAGGAAAATGAAGCATGTGAAGAGAGTCTAATGCAACAAAGTTGCATCCTTTCTCAAACATATGGACCTGTGGGTTATGGGCCCACGAAATACGTTGATCTCGTCTCTCAATAATTATTCTCAATAATCCTTCAAGATTATACCACCTCCTCGCAAGGATCTGATTTCTACTTGTCATTCAAAATCACAACACATACTTGTATCCTCTCACACACATATTAATGTGTTCACATGAACTGGGCATCATTCATCATACAACTAATGTTGAAAAACTATTCCTACGATCCATGTTTGATTGCTCAATCTCGTACTATTTCAATGCTGGAACAAACACAACATCATACTCGATTATTAATTAATACAAAAATCCACACCCTCTATTACAAATTTTTCTCATAGTTATGGTGCCATGGCTGGCCCAATGCTCACACAAATGACCACTTATCCATAGTCATCTCAATTCACACACCGAGAACACCCTTGGCATCTCTACGAACCTGAATATCATTTGAATGCCCCCCTACGACAATGTTGCATATTATAATTTTAAAAAAAATTACAATAACCTGTATCATGATAGATCCACGATTTTCTCAACCTAATGCCTTAAATAACCTTGTGGGCCAGCGACCAATTGCTAAGATTTGTAATGATTTTCCTATTTTGTGCCAATAAATAACAAATTACAAACAAACTTAATCAGATTAGATGAAATCTCGTCCTCACACGATGCTTTCTCCTTTGGAAGGTTCCAAAATTCGATTTTAACTTTGATCCGTCGCTGCTCCTGCATCAAACTCCCGAGGTACAAAAGTTTTATGACCTCCTAGTCATATGTCTCCTTCATTCCTTAGAATTCTACCCACATCCTCTGTGGAATTGCCTTTATGATCTTTCCATGAGCTGCAACAAAACCTCTACAGTAACAAGTCCTCCCTGCTACACGATACCTCACCAAGCTTCTCTCCTCTGAGCTTAGTCTTTCAGCATCTCTCTGGTTCTCTCTCATGGAACCAATTGAGCACTCTTGGCTCTAGGTTGTTGCAATCTTCTCACCTTCTTCTGCCGCTACCTGTACGACAATATAAGGATTACAAACTCACCAATCTTCAACATATTTGCACCTCTACGTAGAATCTTTTTCTGCTATGGTACCACTTTGATGCAGCAAAGATGCATCCTTTCTCAAACACATGGACCTGTGGGTTATGGGCCCACGAAATACTTTGATCTCCTCTCTGCAACAATTATACTCAATAATCCTTTAGGATTATACCACCTCCTTGCAAGGATCCTATTTATACTCATCATTCAAACTTGCAACACATACTTGTATCCTCTCACACACATATTAATGTATTCACATGAACTGGACATCATTCATCATACAACCAATGTTGAAAAACTATTCTTACAATCCATGTTTGATTGCTCAATCTCGTACTATTTCATTGCTGGAACAAACACAACATCATACTCGATTAATGATTAATATAAAAATCCACACCCTCTATTACAAATTTCACTCATAGTTATGGTGCCATGGCAGGCCCAATTCTCACACAAATGGCCATTTATAAATAGTCATCTCAATTCACACACCGAGAACACCCTTGGCATCTCTACGGGCCTGAATCTCATTTGAATGCCCCCCTACAACAATGTTGCATATTATAATTTAAATAAAAATTACAATAACATGTATCATGATAGATCCACAATTTTCTCAACCTAATGCCTTAAATAACCTTGCGGGCCAACAACCAATCGCTAATATTTGTAAATATTTTACTATTTGTGCCAATAAATAAAAACTTGCAAACAAACTTAATCAGATTGGAGGAAATCTCATCCTCACATGATGCTTTCTCCTTTGGAAGGTTCCAAAATACGATTTTCACTTTGAGTCGTCGATGCTCCTGCATTAGAGTCGTTGCAATGACGACTATTGGTGTGAAAACAGAAAAAGTCATGTGACACTCGGGAAAGGCAATCTAAAACTTGAAACAATACTTCTACAAGTTAAAACACAAACAATCGTTCAAATAAACAAGTGAAACAACACTCTCACAAGCTAAATGACAAAAAACAATAGAAAAAGCAACAAAGACTAGAAAAGAAAAACTCACACGGAAAAGTGATGGCAATCAAACCAAAGGTTCCTTAATCTCCTCGGGAATGCTAGAGCATAATGATTGAATCGTCAAATGATCTCTAGAGGCATCCATTACATGGAATTGAGAAAATTGGAATTTATGATGTGTATGCCTAAGATCGAGGACAAAAGTGACACTTGGTGAAAACTTCTAAAGATAGCAAAGTGCCACATTCAGGAAAGTAATAACAGAACCCTATTTTTAGGGATGATTTTTTCCTTTTTCAGGGAGAACTGCCATACATTTCCCTAAAATATTACGCAATTCTGGGAATGGCTGGGAAACTCTCTGGTTTATGCAATGAGCATTTTCTGATCACAGTGGGTTCTACGCAATTTTTGGGCTCATTGGCTCTGGCCTGCCTGTCCTGTCTGTGAAATTTCCTAGCTCAAGGCTGGCTGTCATTTAGTACTGCGCATTTCCTGAGCTCAAGGCTCACTGGCAATCAGGATTGTGCAATTCTCGAGAGCAAGGCCAGTTGCCTTCAAGAACTCACAGTTCTCTAAGGCAAGCCCAAAACTGTCAAGGGACCAAGTCAAGAGATCGAATTGTGGGTTAGAACAAGAAATAAGTATGAAAAGACAAGCTAAAATGAAAGGGTAAGTTTCATTCGAGGTACAAGTACCTGGGTTAGTGCAATATGAGCTGTTGTGGTTTAGAAGGGAGACTCCAAAATTGAAGCATAGGAAAAATTTTGGAGGTTTGTTGTAGTTGCTACAACAAACCCATAACCAACATGCCTGATAAGTCATCTGCTCCAAGGAGGAAAAATACCAATCCTTTAGTTATGAACTGATCATTGTAATAGCCCTTTCTCCCATTGTCATAGTCTCCTACAGAAATATGATATCTGAATTTTGGCTCCCCATAATTAGCTTGAGGCCCTGGCCAATTGTTTCACCTCGTTGGCTAGTTTCTTACTACATTATCTTGTAAAAGGAGTTTTAAAATTATGAAAAACAGAGTTAATATATTGTAGGAATTGTGTAAGAGGCCTGAGGAATATTTACGAATCTAAATCCATCTTAAATTCAGATTTACTAAGCACCTAGAGCGATCAAATCTCATTTCACTCTAAAAGAGGTTTGCACCTAAAGGGATTTGATCCCTCTCGACACTTGGTAGATCTAGACTTAAAATTGATCTAAGATAGTTTATATAAATATTCATTTACATATCACTAGTTCATGTTTTTCAATTATAATCCATTTTATTATAGATATATATATATAATAATATATATATATTATATATATATATATATATATAGATATTATAGATATATATAAAACACTCTTTTCAAATATTAAAATTACATTTACATTTCAAAAGTTATTAGAGAGTTTACTCCAATAAATTTAAACAAAATTTTATTTTATTTAACATTTTAATTTGATTTTAAATATCTCCTTAAATTTTTGTCCACATGGGGTAGCTCAAGCGACAAGGGCCGTGGAAATGAAGTCTCACCGAACCGAAAGTCTTGGGTTCAAATCTTGGGCTACCCTTCCCCCGTTGAGGGGTACTTAATGGACATGTAAATCGGAGAGTCCCACCCCAGCTTACAAAAAAAAAAATATCTCCTTAAATTTTTAATAGATAAAAATAATGTTCCATAATAATTTATCAATATGAAATAACATAGAAAATCGAAATTTGTCCAAGTAACATGGAAATAGTTAGATTTCTAGGATAGTAATAATTTCGAGTGTCAAAATCCTAATACCACTAATGTTTATAGAATAGGATAAGATAAGCCATTGCATTATCTCTTCCAAATTAAATTGGAGATTGCCTCTCACCAAAATTATAATTAATTATAATATAGTTATTAATTTTATGTTTATATTTATATTTTTAGTTTTATGTTAATTTCATTAAGTTAAAATGTTTTATTAGTAATTATAAATTTTTTAATCTTTAATTTTAATAAAATAAAAATAAAACATTTTGATTTTGAAATGAGTTATTGTTTTTGAGTATGTGGTATTGATAAGCCATGGTATTGTAACAATGTATGTTAATAAGTTAACAATATCCATGGTAAAATGTAGGTGAATATCCATGGTTAAAAATCTTGTTATATTGTAAATCTATTGTAAGTCTTAAGTTTTTACGTGTTTATTATTATTTTTTTAAGAAAATAGATATTTATATCTTTATATTAATAAATCTAGAGAGGGCCGAAAACCCTTATATTTCATACCTAATACAAAAAACATCCCTTTTTCATAGTAAAAGCTGCATAACTAATTATACAAAAGGCCTTATTGTTGTAAATTCTAAAGAAGGAACTCATTAGTACCTTGAATTTATAGAAAAAAAAACATGCTTATATGGGGAGAAGGACCCAAAATGACTACCAAAAATCAAATGCACCAAGAGACCATACTTTTACTGCAATGACCCTTGTCCAAGCCTATGGGATGATGGACTCGTTTACATCCAATAGGCACACCTAGACCACAACCACCTTGTATCTCCCTACCATCAATTACTGACGAGACCTCCAACACGAACACCCTTTCAGTAAGAAGACATAATTCTTCCTTAACACCATCCGAAGTATCATCCATTTTAGCGTGATGAGAGAATATTATTTCTTCCAAAAAGAGTTGGAAAGAACATATCTGCCACTCAATCATGTCTTCCAACTTGTGTATTGAAACCAACAAGGCCTGAGAGGCTTCCAAAATCCTATCCACCACTTCCGCAAACTCAATATTTCCATGTGGGGCAAAATTAACTTATTAATCAAAATTAAATATGGGCGCGTAATCATTATTTTACACCACTACATCTCCCCCATACTTTTTAGTATTATTTATTTTCAATTTAAAATATGTTATAAAATTAGATTAAAATAAAATATTTAAAAAATGTTGACATAAAATCTTTCTTACATTACGTCTAATGCCTACACATCTCCCCCACATTGGGTTGTAGAGCACCTCTCGACGTATTTAATAATAAAAATGCTACATTGGAAAAGGGTTTCAACAAAAGGATTTTGGAAGGTTTTTATCAATATGTAGTGAGACTAGAAGCATCATTTAATATCCCGTGAATGTAAGGACTATGACACATGTTGACTAAGTGGAGATCTAATAGCTTAACCATTTAAATAGTTCTCCTTCAATATTGAAAAAGAAACAATAAAGACTAATGTTGAAAAATTGCTAAATGAGAGGGCTCATATTAGATTTTGTGGGAAAACTTGAAACAACCTTTGCATAGGGACTATGAAATCCCACATACAACAAAGTAGAGACCTATGCTCTTTTCTAGATTTTTCTACTAGCAAAAGAATTTCATATAAATCTATGACTATAAAATATTAAGTGTAACTATCAAATTAATGGTATTAAAATCAATCCCAAGTGATAACCAACCTATTGCAAAGATATCTACAATCAATAAAGAGGTCAATGAACTACACAATGTCTCACACTTATAGGTCATGAAAGAATTCAACTTTCAAGTTGATTTTCTAACGAGGCCACCTTTCTTAATCAAGGGGACTTTCAAGTTGATTATCTAACGAGGCCACCTTTCTTAATCAAGGGGACTTTCAAGTTGATTTTCTAATGAGGCCACCTTTCTTAATCAAGGGGATTTTTGGAAAAATAAGGGGTAGTTTTATTATACAATTTCTCTAAGTCCCTAATGTTATGGAATGAATTCACATAACATCACTTTTGATCTCCACTTGTTTCAATGTCATCCATATCATACCTCAAGGACAATGTGAACATTTCAAAGGAAAAAGCTCTCCTCCCACTCACATGCTCGAATTAGAAAATGTCATATCTATTGAATATTTCATTGGATATTTTTTTGTTAGTAAGGTGGGATAATGAAGCAATGCACAAAATAATTTCACAACTAATTTTGGAGAATTTAATGTGGACTTTCACTGGTAAGAGTTTATCTTGGTCTCTGGTTGGTATATTGAAATTTTGGTACGAAGGATTTAATATCATGGTGTTTTTAGTTGATATCTCTTATTGTGTTCTAGTTCTTAGAATTTGTTTATGTTTTGGTTATTGGACTTTTTTATTGAGCTTTAATTCTAGCTCAGAATGTGGTCTATTTGTATCACTTATTCTTCTACCTTTTATTGGTTTCTCACAAGTTATTCCATGGTATTCATCTCTCTAGTTTTTTTAGTTTTACAATTACTTCCGGTCACTTCGAGCTCTTGTCTCTCACCTTCGAGCATATGATTCGCTAGTTTTATTGGGCTTTGAATGCATCGGCCTTTTCAATTTTGGTTTCAAAATTATCCAGATTTTTAACGTCTTGATAGATTTGTTGATTAATTTGTTCCAAAATTATCTAGACTTTTAGCATATTGATAAATTTGTTGTTTGTTAACAACCTTAAATTACAGATTGTCAACGACCTTTGTTGAAAAAGATATTAAGGAAATGGAGACAATCCATTAAATCTTAGAAAACATCTACATTGGATAATATAATTCTATTCCTTCCCGTATAGGAAACAAGGAAGCTAACAACCACCATCTATTTTGTTAATCTATATTTTTTTTAAACAATTAGAAGGTTATTTCTTTTTAAAGTAGTACACTTGCAATGATCGTTGGATGCAATGATAGTGGTCCTTTGTAAACTCTCTTATGTGGCATATGAGAGTTTATAATTTTGTATCCAATTTCAATATAATCTTGTACTACCAATGTTTATCTATGCCACAACCTTTTTTAATATAATATTCCTAGTTTTGGTTTAAAAAAATGGCAATATGCATAGTTTGAAATTTGCTAAACTATCACATTTGTATAACAGGTAAATAAATCCCCTTAAATCTTAGGTCACTGTGGATTGCTATGTTATTATATTAAACTAGATTTTTCACAATATTGAAATATTAAACGGTAAATGCCTAGTACTAAAATGTAGTGAGTAAATCATGAACACAAAACATAGCTCAAGTACATGAAATCTAATATTTTAAACATCTTTTGATTAGGTACCATGACATGCTTATCTCTTTACTAGTTTCTCCTTAAAAATGAAAAATAGAAATAAATATCAATGTTGAAAATTGCTTTAAAAACTATAAAGATGCAAATATTTCCCAAAAAATCTCAAAATAGGTGGCATAATAACTAAAAAAGAAACACGCATGTGGCTCTATTGATGTAGCATATTCATTGTCCAAAATATCATTGTTGAGGCTACGAGTTACTCCAAAACATCCAATTGCCTTGATATCATAATGTAACATAACTAGCTACTCAAATTAAGCTCTAACAAACATGATGAGATACGTTGTATTTTCTTATAAGGTAGCATCAAATCACCCAAATATTTTTGGCTAAATCCATCGTTTGGCCTCTAAATTGATTTTTTTTTCCGTGCATGCATTTAAAAGAAAGATGCACTTTATGTTGAATACAAAACAATATTTAAACCTAGCAACATTTATTTTTAAAGAATACTACTTTAAGCAAGTGCACTGAAACATGGTTATATTGAAAGGAAATGAACATGTTTTATTGAAAGGAAATGAAAAAGGTTCTTTTATTTAGTTGATGGTTACTTGATAAGTTGTGTATTACACCATGTCTAAACTTCAATGTCTCAACACAAATGTTTCTAACTACAGTGTGACTTCTTGTTTTGAAGTTTCTGAGGGATTATTACACAAAAAGATCGAGTGCTTGTCTTGTTCGGCTCGTTAAAACTATCGAAAATTCATCCCTTTCGTATTATTTTATACTTTTTCGGACTTAAGGGATTATATGATGAAAAAGGATTACTGGAGTTTCCTTTCTGTCCCTTTTCAAACTCTCTAAAATTGAAAAGGGACTGAGTTGTCTTTGTCGTTAAACTCGTTAAAACCAATATCGACAAACTTGTCCGTAAAGACAAGAACGAGTTTCACTGCTGCTAGGCTCGTTAAAACATAGCAACGGGTCTGCCTGAAGGGAAAATTATAGAACAAGCATATGTTATCCTCCTCAAGCTTGATAAAAATAAAGAGGTACCAGTCAGCAATGACTGGGGAAAATTTGGGAAGAAAACTTGAAGAAACTTTATTGGTAGCTAGTCGCTCTTGAACATCACCATGATTGAGTCGGGTTGGGTTATTCCATTCATCGGTCATATTACCATTGGTCCTCCGTACCATCCATTTTTGGGGTTAATGCTACCAATCCATTTCAGTGTCACTGATATGTTCAAGAGAATTCGCTCAGAGAATTCACCAACCCATCTTGTGTCTCATCCGCTGCAATACCTTCACCCTTCTTTCTTTCATGATCGCCACCCTGAACCATGTATCATCAGATTGTTTTCACCTCCACAAAATCATTTGCTCTGTTCCGTGTTGTAGATGTGGGATTCATTAAGGCCCTCCTACTACGGGTCACTTCTTGTCAACGATAGCTCATTATCCAAGAAGTTGACCTAGGAACAACCCTTTCAGTACTTTGAAGCTTGCATGCCTCAATGGCAAGTTTTTCACTTCCGGCAACAGGTTTACATCAATGGCCTTTGACCGAAAGATTTTGTGTGGTGTTCGACGCCAAGTCCCATTTTCACACCACGCAAATTGTATTATCGTACCTTGAGGGTCATCATCATTATCGGTGATTCCTCTCGCGCCTGTTAACAGCTTACATCATTAGCTGGTAATCAGGCGATGTCTTTCCATGTTCGACTCTAGAACATCTTCTCACATGGATCGACTTGTATTTCGAGCAAAGATTGAACGAGTTTGAAGACCCCGGATCTAGTTTCATCCATCTGGGCTGCGATATATTCAGGAAAATAAAGACATCAAATGTACATCATTGCTGCACAAATGATCATCCAAATCAAAGGATGATGGCTCTATCAGAATCTTCAGTCTGCCACACAGACAGTTGTCTGTCCTATGTACATGAAAATGAATTTATAAATCTAAGCATGGGAATGCTTGCATCAGCTAGATCATGAAAATATTATGAAGATAATGTATTGTATTGTATCTTATTATAGGTCGCCTTCCAGTTCGAAAAACCTCGGATCCTCATGATAAAGCATTTCACCCGACATCAAAAGATTTACGACCTCACGATTTAGGGGGCAATTGTTATAGACATATTTGGGCACTGCAACCCCGATCATATATGTCCATAAACCAAGGGCTTCTAAGTCCCTAAAAGTGTTGTTTCACACCGTAAAGGAACAAGGTCAGCTGATTACATCATCTCCCAGAATTTCTCCATGGAAAACTGCTCAGAACTGGTCAAAACTGGACCATACAGACTGCTCAGTGCTAAGGGTGCGATGCATCTCACTTGCCACATGCAAAAAGTGTGATGCATACTGAAAACCCCTTCTATAGGGTGAGATGGGCGAGAGTAGACAAATGGCAAAGACAGTTTGCAAGGTGGATGATCATGGAATCTTCCAAAAACTTCTCCTGTGACACTTGCCTCTCTGAATTCGCCCAGGGATGAGTAAGAGATCATGAATCTCCAAGTGGAACTAAGAACTATCAGAGAGAGGACACTAATCAAAATCCCAGAAGCTGACTCACCCCCCTGCAAACATCTATATATGGATCCCTCATCCCAGAGATCCAAAGAGGCTAGAATTTGATATCTTGTAAGGAAGTGTTGTTAGTTTCTGGGTGGAACATCATAGTGTTGGGTGATCTAAGCTTTTCATGAGGTGAAGAAGGGCTTTCATGCTAGGAGGATGACACTGGGTCAGATCAATGGGTTGCAATCCTCTCTTCTAATCTTTCTGTCAATAAAGCTATTCAAGTTTTCCTCCACATTCTTGTATGTTTGATGATATATACATTTGTGTGGTCAATATATATCTGGTCCTATATTGTTTATGATTGTAGATCTCTGAACTTTGAAGGTATTATGCTGCTTTGACTTTACAGGTACTCTTGAAGTGGGTAAGCAGGGAAGGAGCTATAAAGATCTGTCAGAGGGGAGAAGGAACAAGTAAGGAACCAAGCGAAAGATCGAGGTTGGTATTATTTGCTCCTCTCCTATCTACTTCTCATAAAGGAAAACGAAAGTAACTTTAGTTTGTTTGTTTCTAAGATAGCTACCCGTCTTAGAGGGACTAGCAACTCTGCATGGACATTAGAATTCCCAATAACACCTGTCCTTGATGTGGTGTTTCTTCATGAGATCTTTGATCATATTTGATGTTAACTTTGTTCCTTGATCAGTGACCAACTCACTTGGAAAAACAAACTTATAGAAGATGTTCTCCCTTGGAAACTCAACTACCTTCTGCTCAGTTTTTTCCTTAACTTCCTTTATTTCAGCCCATTTAGTCAAGTAGCCAGTGCACACAATGATATACTTATTTTGTTACAATGAGGGATCAATGGCCCCAATGAAGTCCATGCCCCATTTCTCAAATGGCTCTAGAGTCACCTGAATTGTAAAGGCATTTCATCCTTAGGTGTACGCTTAACCATCCTTTGGAACTTATCACACCTAGTGGTGTATCTTCTTGCATCTTTATGTAGAGTGGGCTAGTAATATCCTAGTTGTAAGACCTTGAAGGTTGTTCTCTTTGTAGCAAAATGGCATCCACAAGGTCCATCATGTTATAAAACTATATATTACGAAGCAATGGAACACATAAAATATTGCAGAAATATAAACACAGAAAAAACATAAAACAAAAGAGACACAGATATACGTGGTTCACCCAGTTTGGACTACATCCACAGAGAAACAACCAATCCTTCTTTTATTATATTATCCAGTAAACTGAAGTGATACAACCTACAGCAGATCCACTGTAACACCCTCTTCACTCTCAATCTCCTCTCTCTTCCTCACTCAGAATACAGATATACATAGATGCAATACAATTCCCGCATATATAGTGAGGGGTTGCCTTCTAGGGAAAAAAACCCTAAATTAAACATAACTTCTATAGTCAAATCATCCGCCTAATGAACAGCCCAGATTGACTAGAAATTACTAGACTTTTACAAGGCAATTTTACATCTATTTTTAGCTTCAGGGATGTTGCCCCCAAACTCTTGCCGGGGGACTGTTGGCCCCCGGACCCCCCAGTCGGTGGGGATTAGCCCCCCCGAATCCCCGCAGGGGGGACAAGTCCCCCCTGCATGGAGGGGTGTACAATATTCCTGGGGTATACATCCGGTTGAAACCTTTGAATACATAATATAATCAGGCTCCACACCCAACAATCTCCCATTTGGAGACTAATTATAACAACTCCACCACTACTTCATTTGCTAAACAATGACTCCACTTTGGACCTAGCTATTTCTCATCTTCTTCATCATACTTGAAGACTAATTGAAACTGAGAAGATTCTCAGTTTCTCCCTGGTTACAAATTTTGTTAACATATCTGCAGGATTCTGGCTAGTGTGTATCTTTTCCAGCTTCAACTATCCATCTTCCAATGCTGACCATATGAAATCGTACTTGAGCTATATATGT
This sequence comes from Pinus taeda, assembly GCA_000404065.3. Taxonomy (NCBI): domain Eukaryota; kingdom Viridiplantae; phylum Streptophyta; class Pinopsida; order Pinales; family Pinaceae; genus Pinus; species Pinus taeda. The sequence continues at coordinate 118,482 of APFE030486753.1, read as the reverse complement.
TTAGTCATGGAATGAAATGCAGAGTTCTTTGAAAGATGTATGGCACTCTGGCTGTCATTGTATAACCTGCCCAACTCCTGCTTCTTACCCAATTCATCTAGAAACATTTGTAACCAAATCATTTCTTTACTAACCTCTGTAGCAGCAACATACTCTGCTTCTATTGTTGAAAGTGCAACAACACTTTGGATTTTTGAAACCCAACTGACAGTTGTTCCACCTACAGTAAACACATACCCTGTTGTGCTCCTCTTGTATCTCTATCACCCGCCATATCTACATCAACATATCCCTTTAGAGGAATTGTTGACACCCAAAGATAATGCTTGATGTGGTACCTCTCAAATACCTGAGAATCCACTTCACTGCCATCCAATGTTCTTTTCCTGGATTGTTAATGTACCTTCTTACAACTCCCACTGCATGTGAAATATCAGGCCTTGTGCAGACCATTGCATACATTAAGCTTCCAACTACTAATGCATATGGAACTTTAGACATATAATCCATGTCTTCTTTGGTCTTTGGGCACATCTCCTTACTAAGTTTGAAATGGCTAGAAAAAGGTATACTAACTGGTTTTGCATTCTGCATATTAAACATTTTCAACACCTTTTCTATGTACTCACTTTGAGACAATGCTAATTTGTGATTCTTCCTGTCTCTAGTTATTCTCACACCAAAAGGACACCGCTCACAAACAGATCACAGATCAATACACCAGTATTTTGATGTGGTTAAAAACCTCAGAGAGGGAAACAGTCCACGGCCTGCGCCAACGTGGCTACTACAGGCAATTTATTAATAAAAGAATGAAAATTACATAAGCTTCTCTCATGCACGGTGAACCTACAAATGACCCTCCATGCGCTTTAAATAGAATTCATGGACCAATCGGGTGTCAAGCCACGGATCAAGTGTCGGTAATACCGAGGAGAGAATGAACCGTCGGTTCACTACATATCGTGACCGTTCTCCTTCCCTTTTACCTCATATCCTTGTGGTTGTTGCATACATATCTCTAACTCTATACCTAACTCTATACTAGACCAAGTTGAACTTAACTATTCCTATGTGTCGGAATATCCTAACAGTAAATCTTCAACTGCTACTAGACTTAAAATAGTTCTGATTGAAGTCATTTTAGCAATAGGAGAAAATATTTCATCAAAATCAATACCTTTCTTCTATTCAAACCCCTTCACCATAAGTCTAGCTTTGTACCTTTTTCTACTTGCATCTTCTTCCTTCAGCCTATAGACCCATTTATTCTATAATGTTGTTTTACTTGCAGGCAACCTGACTAAGTCCCAAGTCTGGTTATGTGCTAAGTCCATCTCTTCTTTCATGGCTTGCTCCTACTTCTTCCTGGTTTCTACCTGCACTGCTTCTTCATAACATTTTAGTTCACCAGAATTAGTCAACAATATGTAATATAATGAAGGAGAGTATCGTTTAGGGGGTCTACTTATCCTAGTAGATCTTCTAACACCACTTTCAAGTGTTTGAATTGCTTGTTGCTGTTGTGGTTGTTTTTCTGGTTGTTGATCATTATGATTTTTAGGCACCATCACTTTTCCTATGATATCATCAAGCACTATGTATTCTTTGTTTTCTTTTTCATGTTTCTTTTCCTACAGCTGGTCCTTATACAAAACCTTTTCATTGAATATGACATCTCGGCTCCTAATGATTTTGTGTTTTTCATAATCATAAAAGAGATAACCAAAATCATTAACACAATATCTAATAAAGGTACATTTCTTTGATTTTGCCTCAAGCTTTGTTCTATTTTCTTTGTTAATGTGGACAAAGGCTTCACAACCAAACCTGTCCATACCTCCTCTGGAATACCACCATCCAAGGAACTTGAAGGCCTTTTTTTTATAGATAAACAGCAGTGTCTACAACATTTGCCCAAAATTGTAAAGACAATCCTGCATGTAATCTCATGCACCTTGCATGCTCCATTATTGTCCTGTTCATCCTTTCTAACACACCATTTTCTTGTGGTGTTCCTGGAACTGTCTTCTCTCTTCGAATTCCATTCTTAGAATAGTACCTATCAAACTCTTTGCTGCAATATTCACCTCCATTGTCTGATATAAGACACTTCAACCTTTTTCCTGTCTCATTTTCAACCAAAGCTTTCCATTTCTTCAAAGCATCAAATACATCAGATTTATTTCGAATACAATAAATCCAGGTTTTTCTGGTTGCATCATCAATAAAAGTAACATAATAACGAGAGCCGCCAAGAGATGATACCTGAGCAGGTCCCCATACATCTGTATGCACAAGCTCTAATTTTTCGCTCTTCTTTCTTTCCCAACAATAAGGAATCCGACTCTCTTTTGTTTTCCATAAACACAATTCTCATAGAATATTAAATCAACATGCTTCAAACCTGGCAACAAATTTGTTGAGTGAAAAATCTACATCCCCTTCTCACTCATGTGCGTAAGCCTATGATGCCACAATGATGTATCTTCTCCTATAGAGGTTAAAGCATTAACAGAATTAGAAATACCATTGCATAAATACAATGTACCAACCTTTCCTCCTTTCGCTATTACCAGGGATCCTTTAGTGACCTTCCAGGTTTTATCTGTGAACATAGTTACGCAACCTTCACCTCCCAACTACCTTATTGAAATTAGATTTTTCTTCAGATCTGGAACATGCCTTACCTCCTTCAATAGCCATTGATTTCCATTCTGTTGTTTTATGAAAATTGTACCCATTCCAATGATTTTACAGGGGTTATCATCACCCAATCGAACCTATCCAAAATCTCCTTGAACATAATCATGAAAATGTTTCTTATCAGATGTGGCATGGAATGAGGCCCCTAAATCTACCACCCAGGCATCAATAATATTTTCTAGTGAAAGAATCAAAGCATCTTGCAACACATCACCTATTACATTCGCTTCATGATTAGTTTCTTGTTGTGCGTCTCCTTCTTTTCCCTTCCGAGACTTGTAATCTTTCTTCAAGTGTCCTTTCTTTCTGCATTTCCTACACACTATCTCCGATCTGAACTTGCATCTGCATTTTCTTAACTTACTGTGATATCCTGGGCTCTTTCCTCTTTCCATTTTTCTTCCCCTAGTCTCTGCGGTCAAAGCATTGCCTGATGTCTCACCAGAGATTTTCCGTCGCATTTCCTCGCTAAAGATTGCACCGACAACATCATAAAACTTTAAAGTACTAGATCTAGAGACAGAGTTACTAATGGCCATAACTAAACCATTCCAACTTTCTGGCAATGAGCACAAAAATAACAGAGCCCTAACTTCATCATAAAAAGTTACTCCTACAGAACTTAACTAACTTGTAACTGTATTAAAATCATTTAAATGGTCTGCAACAGAGCCACCTTCTGTCATATTCATATTAAATAAATGCTTCATAAGAAATATTTTATTTGAGGTCGAGGGTTTTTCATATAGTTTGTCCAATGTCGACATTAAACCCTCTGTTGTAGTTTCCTTTCTACCAATGCCGCTAGGCACAGCTGTATTGTTCCAAGTGCCTTTCTGTCGAGAATCTCTTATTCTGTGTCTATCATACTCGTCGGCTTCTTTGTCTTTCCTCTCAATGGTAGGTACAGATCTCTCTGATACAGATAATCTTCCATCTGCATCTTCCACGGCTGGTAGGTTTGGCCGTTGAATTTTTTTATCTTAAACCTACCATCTTCCGCCATTGCTCCCACTCAAACCAAGAACCCTTCTCTCTCCTGCGAGTTTATCAGCCAAATAGACCTTCGGCTCTGATACCAGTTGTTAGAAAATTATATATTACGGAGCAATGGAACACATAAAATATTGTAGAAATATAAAAACAGAAAAAGCATAAAACAAGAGAGACACAGATATACGTGGTTCACCCAGTTTGGGCTATATCCACGGAGAAACGGCCAGTCCTTCTTTTATTATATTATCCAACAAACTAAAGAGATACAACCTACAGCATCTCCGCTGTAACACCCTCTTCACTCTCAATCTCCTCTCTCTTCCTCACTCAAAATACAAATATACATAGACGCAATACAATTCCCTCATATATAGTGAGGGGTTGCCTTCAAGGGAAAAAAAACCTAAATTAAACATAACTTCTACCGTCAGATCAACCGCCTAATGAATGGCCCAGATTGACTAGAAATTATTAGACTTTTACAAGGCAATTTTACATCTATTTTTAACTTCGAGGGTGTTGCCCCCAAACCCCTGCCAGGCGACCGCTGGCCCCTAAGACGCCCCAGCGGGAGGGATTAGCCCCCCCCCCCCGAACCCCCACGGGGGGGACAAGTCCCCCCAACCCCCCCACCCGCGTGGAGGGGTGTACAATATTCCTGGGGTATACATCCGGCTGAAACCTTTGAATACAGAAGATAATTAGGCTCCACACCCAACACATCATGGCATGCTGAGAGGATGTCAAATACCTCCTCTTCCCTCCCACATCTCTTCAAGATCTTATTTGGCCCCAACTTGAAAATATTTCCCCTAATCCAAGTGAATGGGGAACTTTTCCTAACAATCTTGCTTTTCTCCTTGGAGGATATGTTGGGGGGGACCTTCCGATAACCAAGTAGTTGGATATGTCAAAAAACCAAGGAGAGAACGACGACATGGCAAAGAAGTGTTCATAGATCATTATTGTTCTCGGTTAAGTGCCTTGTTGTTTTCTTGTGTTATTTGAGGTTGATTACTCATTGAGGAGAAGGAAACGGAAGCTGGAGTAGCGCAACGGAACTTCATCAACCTTAGGTTTGAGCTAGGCCTCCAACGATGATTGTTTAAGGAAATCAATTGTTCATCTGTCTTTGTTGTGACTAGAGACTGCCCAAGGCGTTCTAAGGATAGTCGTTTGTTAAAAGGTGCCCCTGGGACTCCTATTGTGCTTAAAGAGCCTTTTCCCTCGTAGCAGACTCAAATGGTGGCTGATCCATCTCAATCCTCTTCCCCCTTTGGCTCTCAATTTTTTATGGCTAGGACAATTCCAATCCATATCAGTACATGATCAAAAGAGTATCCTTCGCTCGCCGAGAAGGAAACTGAGGTTCCTCTAGTGCTCCTTTGTCCAGTTCGGGTCCACTCCATATCAAGTGACCTAGTACTAAGTCGGTCATTTGACCTCCTCCTAAATTAGTAGTCTGGAAGTCATCTTACAACCCTAATGCTCATGCTGCTCAGCATTATAGCATCGTTGAGGACTTAGCCCAAGCTCCTTCGGCTATGTCTGCATTAGAGGTCCTCCAGAGCTTTCCCTCCCAAAGGAAGTCATTGTTATCGGCCATCAGTGGCATTGACCCGACTGACTCAGATTTGATCACTTTTGACCTTGAAAATCATGTACCAAGACTGCCTCACCAAATAGCCTTCCTTATTCAAGTCATCATTAATTCTAATACTATTCACCGTACCGTTATTGATGGAGGCGCTTCTACTTGCATCATGTCTATTGCTTGTTGGAAGGCTATTGGTTCTCCAACCCTGAGCCAGTCTCCCAATACCTTGGAAGCCTTCGATGGGAGAGAATCCCATCCTTATGGTATACTCCCACGTATGCCTATTACCCTGGAAGGGAAGACGGTCGAAGTTGAGGTCGAAATTATTGATGCCAATTTGACTTACAACCTCCTTTTAGGACGAAGTTGGACCTATGCCATGTGAGCCATGGCCTCATATCTATTTCATTTCCTTTGTTTTCCCCATTAAGGGAAGATTGTCACAGTAGACCAATTGTCCTTCTTCGCCTCCTCTTCTTCCGATGGCAACGTGCCTTTCGTGGAGCATACCTTCATTCCGTATGAGAGTGTGGGTGCTCGACTTTTTAAAGATCCTGCCCTCATGGGTGTTTTTTCACTCCCACCTCCAAACATCACTCCCATCAATAGGATTTCTATTCATTTTGATCCGTGGGTTCTTCCTCCCGCTGATCGAATAGAATCTTGGGGTGATGTCATGTCGTTGAGTCCTGCCCAGCTCAACTACATCGAAATTGTTTCTGCATCGGCTTCATTTTCTTAACCTACTCCTTCGAGTAGGGCTCTCGACTCATATGTCCAATCCCCTTGGCTTGGAGATGGTGCTTCTTTGGACCCCTTACAAGAATTATTTCCTTCGGATGAAGTGATTATCGAGACTATGTCTTCCGAGGAACCCCCTTGGTCTGATCATCACCATTGTTCCTCGTTTCTCCCTACCCATGGGGCTATGCTTACTTATCTTGAGCATTTTGCTTCCTGTGTCCCCTCCCAACCCCTTGAAACACCTATTCAAATCCATGAAGCTTTCTCTGAGGGCAGTATGGGGAACATTACACAAACTCAACCTATTAACATCTTTGTTAATCCAAGGGTTATCGAGGACATCCACGTCGGAGTAACCTATTCTCCATAGGAGATTCAGCTTTATACTGATCTTTTTCGAGAATTTCACGATGTTTTTGCTTGGTCGTATGAAGAGATGCCCGGCATCAATCCTAGTATCGTGGTGCATGAAATACCTATGTATCCAGGTGCTAAACCTGTTCGACAGCATCTACGCCCCGTGCACCCATGAAAGGCTGAAACTATCAAGGCAGAGGTTGAAAAGCTTCTTAAAGATGGTTTTATTTACCCTATCCCGCTTACAGATTGGGTTTCTAATATTGTCCCTGTGACCAAGAAACAGGGCACCATTAGGGTATTTGTTGATTATCGCGACATTAATCGTGTTTGTCCCAAAGATAACTACCCTACACCTTTCATTGACCAGCTCATTGATGAGTGTGTGGGGAGTGAGATTTATTCATTTATGGATGGTTTCTCTGGTTACAAACAGATCAATATATCACCCGCAGATCAACACAAGACCACCTTCATCTGTCTGTGGGGTACTTTCGCCTATAAGAAGCTTCCTTTTGGCCTAAAAAATGTCGGTGCTACATTCCAACGTGCAATGTCCTATGTGTTTCATAATATTTAGCACATTGTATAGCCTTACCTGGATGACCTTCCGGCTCATTCAGCAAAGCGCCCAGACCATTCAAAACACCTTCGTGAAATCTTTCTTCACTCTCGACAGTATCATATTTGCCTTAATCCACATAAATGTGTCTTCTACATTTAATCCACAAACTTCTTGGGTTTTTCATCTCCAAAGAGGGCATCTGCCTGGATCCCCTTAAGGTTGAAGCAATCTTGAATCTTCCTCCCCCTGCTTCTTTGCAACAATTGCAGAGTTTGCAGGGTAAAGCAAATTTTCTACCTTGTTTTATTCCCAACTATGCTAAAGTGGCCAAAGGCTACACGTGGTTATTAAAATAGGATACCCCTTTTGTCTGGGATGTTGTTGCACAAGAGTCATTCGAACAACTCAAGGTGCTCCTTGTTTCTACTCCGTTGTTACGTCCGCCTAATTATCACCATGACTATACTCTTTATTTAGCCGCCGCTGATAGCACTATCGGCATGGTTCTAGTCCAAGATGACAATGATGGTACAGAGCACGTATCTCAGCCACAATCTACTCGATATACCTATGTCAAGAAGTTGGCCTTGGCCGCTGTTCATGTCATCCAACGTTTCTGTCACTATATATTGTTACGCACCATGACGGTGATTTCTGATTGCAACCCAATGATGTACATCTTGTCACATCAGTTACTGGGGGGCAAGTACTCAAAATGGATTGTCATCCTTCAAGAGTTTGACTTGGAGCTTACCATAGCCAAGTCTAATAAATCCCTCGTTTTCACTGAGTTGCTCTGCTCCCTACCATTTGCAACCAATCCCTCTCGATCCAAGGACCACATTCCGGATGAATCTCTGTTCTTGATTAGCACCCTCGATCCATGGTACGGGGATATTATTGTCTACCTTCAAACGTCCTCCTTTCATCCTGATTTATCTAAGGATGCTCGGCAATGTATTCACCATCATTCTCAACCCTATCGCATTATCGGGGACACCCTGTACCGTATTGGCACTAACTTCGTTCTCCGCTATTGTCTAACGTTTGAGGAAGCTGAACGAGTCTTGAATGACTGCCACTCTGGCGCTTGTGGCGGTCATATGTCCAGGTATGCTACTGCTCAAAAGATCCTCCGTGTTGGTTATTTTTGGCCATCTATCTTCAAGTATTGCAGTCTTACTGTCCACTCTTGTCATGCGTGCCAAATCTACCAAAGGAGGATGCGTGTGCCTCCTGCTCCTTTGCACCCTGTTATTACCAGTGGCCCTTTTTTCAAATGGGGCATTGATTATATGACCTGCAAACCTCGCTCCGATGGGGGGCATGGGTATATTATCATTGTCGTTGATTATTTCATGAAATGGACCGAGGCGATGCCTATGCTATCCAATGACGGTAAGACAGCAGCATAATTTTTATTTAATCATGTCATTTCACGTTTCAGAGTCTCTCAAGTGATCATCACTGATCACGGTTCTCAATTCTATAATCATATGATGACCGAGTTAACAACCCAGCTGGGCTTGCGACATGATAGTTCAACGTCGTATTATCCTCAGGCTAATGGCCAAGTAGAATTTGTCAACAAAATTTTGGTTACGATGCTTCAATGCACCATTGGCATGCACAAGTCCAACTGACATCTGATGTTGTTTTCTGCCTTATGGGCCTACCATACTTCCATTAAGGATGCCACTAGTTTCACCCCATTCCAATTGGTTTACGGTATGGAGGCTACACTTCTGATTGAGTGTGAGATCCCTTCACTTAAATTAGCCATCGAATTCCTCCCAAACACTACTCCAGTAGAAGAACGTCTTCTTTACCTAGAACAGTTAGACGAGACTCGTCGACTAGCCTCTCTAGTCATTGAAGCACAGAAGAAGAGAGTGAAAACTTACTTCGACCAAATAGTTCATACTCATTCTTTTGTTGAAGGAGACCTAGTCCTACTCTATGATCAAGCGAATGATAAGCTAGGGGCAGGCAAATTTGAGCCTATGTGGCATGGGCCTTACATTGTGAAATGTGTTTTGCAAAAAGGGGCCTATTAACTGATCGATTACAAAGGGAATCCTCTAGATAAGCCTCGAAATGGGCTTTATCTGAAAAAATATTATGCATGAATCTCATGCATCTTATTTGTACATATGTGTGTTTTCAGCATGTGTCTTTTCAGTGTGTGTTTGCTTGTGTGGGTTGGTGTGTAGGTGTAATCGCTACTTATTGTGTCTTTTTACTTTTTTTGCAGATGTCTGCTACACCTTACGTTGGTTTTGCTGATGGTGCCTACTGTAGTACACGAAACCTTTCCTCTGTGGCATGGGTGATCTTTGATCCTCACGGTGAGTTAGTAGACCTTCAAGGTGTTTGTCTGGGTTGTACCAAAAACAATGTCGTTGAATATAGCACTGGCATTGAATTATTGACCGAGGATATTAATCTTGATATTCGTGCATTGGTTGTGAATCTGGATTCTCAACCTGTTGTCCACCAACTTAACAAGCATTATTCCATCAGAGATCATCGGATTTTAAGGTTGTATTTACGTGTTAAATTGTTGGAAAGAAATTTTGATTTTATTACATATCAACACATTCCAAGAAGATTAAACACATTAACTGATGCTTTAGCAAATCCTATATTGGACAGACATTTACGCAACATGTAATCAAACATAAAAAGCATTTAGACACAATAATGAACCATAATATAGCATATATATAATTATATATATATTTATATATCTATTATATATATAATATAATAATAATATATATATATATGTCGTGTGGTGCACTAAGGTGCTCAAAAAATAAGTGTATATGTCAAAAATAGAGTTTGTGTCCAATACATCCGAGACACATGTCTCTCAAAAAGTCAGCAGAAAGTAAAGCCTAGATATCTACTATGGTGAGTTATGCTCGTTGTAGCAGACCACTTCTCGTGCAACCCATCTCAAGAGTCCATGCACCCTAGGTATCACTCCAACCGTATGTATTTGGTACTCTATTGGGGCCTCTTCGATCCCTTTGTAATCCGGGATCCCATCCATCAGGCCCTCAAGGTTGCGGGCTACATCCTCCACTGAACTGCCAGTTGGGGGAACCAAGGCCAGCTCTTTGATACCTTGTGGATCCCTCCATGCCTCAGGAGCTAGTCCCACAGGCCTCTCTGGTCCCACATCTGCAAGTAACATATGGGACGTCATTAAGACATATGCATGGTAAAATTCAAAAACATCATAAAAAATAAAACACAAAAATGGTGTGTCCTTTCAATTAAGTGTTTTACCTCCATCATCCCACTGCTCGCCAGCAGGAAGCATCATGTCGGGGTCTCCATGAAAGTCCACACCTACATATGGCCAATCCTTGACAAATATCATCTGGCGATCTAGCCACTCTCGGAATAGTGTCCCCCATGATACTGGTCAACCGCCACCCCCCTGGCATAACATGTGCCCAACGAGTGATGTGGGTCTCTCGTGGCCCAGGTCTATCTAAGTCCATGTCCTGAAATTGAAGAGACGGCACTTGCTCCAGCATGAGTGGGATCAAGATGGACACATATCCAAACTACTTCGCCTCCCCGCGGCGGCACCTTGTGAGCTGCCTCTTCATGTTACTGGCCACTGCTTCAGCCCAGATGAACATGGTTGGGTTAAGCAATTTGAGAGCTAATCAGAGGTGAGTCTTCGTTGCCTTGTGTTGGGCTTGACAGCCTGCTTCTCTCATCCATGAATAAAACCAAGCGGAGATTCAAGTCTTCTATTGTCGGGATCTGCAATTTCCCGCTGGAGTTTGATTTGCGTGGCCGTGGGCACACCCATGCTATCAACATGTCTAATGACTTGCTAGCGACTCGTTGACCCTCTAAGATTAGCCTCTCACCACGACGAGACAACCGAGTCAGGAAATATATATCCGTAGCATCAAATTCAATGTCTTTGCCCCGGATGACGAACTTCCCATCCGTTGGGTTCCAAGAGCGAATTAACAACTCTAGCAAATTAGGTTGTGCTCGGAGATGTGGAGTGAGGAAGAATTTTAATAATCCACATGCAAGTAAAGCTCTTCACCACTTCAGATCGTTAAAAGCTTGTTCATCATTGATATCGTGAGTTCTTTCTTGCCACACAAATGCCATGTTGCCCTACGTCAAAGGAATAATGGATTAGAACTCTTTTCATAAGTTTAAATCCATAAATTATAAAAAAATTCAACTTTACGGCGTCGTCGCAGTTGTTTTCCAAACAACGGCGATGACTTGAGGTCAATAATTCATTTTTCCCGTGATCGTCACGAGAGTACATCTATCTCTCACAACAATCCCGATGGTGATACGTGTTACCACGCTCGGTCATTGCTAACCCGAGCGGATCTTCCATGACAACTGAGAGGCAGATTCGGATTTGAAAATTCGCCTAAAACCACCTATCTAACACCAAATTGAATGAAAAAAACTACTGAAATGGAGCGCAAAGGGAAGATTACTTACGTGTTGAAGGTCTCAGGTGAATTCATGGATTGTTGGTGCCGGAATCGAGCTCGAGACATCGCTCAGGTTTGCACACCAAAATACCAAAGGTAAAAACTCACAATGAAAATGTAAAAAGAAAATTACCACACCCTCCTTTTATAGTGTTTTTTCAAAAAAAAAGAATTTTGCACTATAGGGTGTTGTGTTTTTTCATTTATGTTGGGTTTTTAATTAGGGATTTTGAGTTTTGACCTAATTTCCACATGTATAATCTGTTTATGTCGAATGGATCTTATGGTGTAATGTTTTGTGCAGAAATAGAGATGGTTGGCCTGTGTCATGATCCGTATACACTTGCTCTGTATTTTCCACAACGTCCTCTTTAAGCTATTTTCCAACTTAAAAGACGAAAATATTTCCGAGTTATTCCTTTTGAGTCATTAAACAAAATAAGAGGTAGTCCACTTTTAGCTCTTTTCTGACCGTATAAACGTGAAAAGGTTGCCAGACATTTGTCATTTCAAGTTCGATATTGATTATGAAACAACGTGTCTTCGATCACTTTTCTACTTTTTTGGATCGAGGTCACTAATTACGAAAAGTACTCCTTGATCATAATGGTCAAGTGGTTCTCTCAAGTATTATTTTATACTTTTTCGGGCTCGAGGGACACAAATTTACGAAAAAGGACCCCCCTCGAGTTTTCTTTTCCGTTTCTTTTTCAAACTCTCTAAACATGAAAAAGACTCCGATTTTTACCTATGTTGGATTTGTTAAACCCTGACGACATTGGACTCGTCACCATGAAAAAACTCGAGCTTCTCCTCCTTAGGGCTCGTTAAACTATCACTAGGTTGAATTCGTCTGAAGGTTGAACTTATATTACAAGCATATGCTATCCCTTTCAAGTTTGTTTTCAAAAATAATTGGGGTACTCACCAGCAATGGTGGGGGGGAATTTGGAAGTCATCATTGGTTACCTGCAGTAGCTAAGGGTTTGGACATCCACACATTGTCATTTGACCTTCCAGGGTTTTGGGTTGTCATTTTGCCTCATTCCATCTGATCCATGTTGTCTCCATCAAGCCGTTGATCCCTTGGTACCAAAATGCTGCCACATTTCGGAATCGTGTCGCCAATATGTTCAAGAGTATAATCCTTCTGCAGTTTACACCCTTACCTCCTCCTATGATACTCTGCTTCACCATCTACCACTTGTTTCTTATCTCGTGTCATTGATGGGAGAAACATTATGGCCCTCCTGTGATAGATTGTCTCCTGTCAATGCCAGCTCATTATCTAGGAGATGGATCTATAGATCTCCTTCGGTACCTTGGAGATTGCATGCCTCAATGGCAAGTTCTTCGCACCTAAAAATTGACTTTCATCATTGGTCTTCGATTGGGTGATTCCACGAGCGTTCAACTTCAGCTCATTTTTCACACTTAGTGGATTGTACTGGATAGTACCTTGAGAGCCATTGGCATTATTGGTGGTTTCTCTCACGCTTCTTAATGGTTTTCATCATTGACCGGTAATCAAGCGACTTTCTATCATGCTTGACCCCAACATATTTGTTCGCATGCTGGAATTTGTACTATGATCGGTTGAGTTTCAAGACCTCGAACTAAGATTGCATATGTTCGGGCTGTGTGGATTGGTTCATGATTACATATATGACTCTTTGATGGATGGCTATGACTATGCCTAAGTCTTCATGGATGGTTGCGACCATACCTTTATCATTATCATGGTCTTGTCAACTAGATGGTTGTGTCCATACCACAGACCTAGTCTCTGTCTATTAGATGGTTGCACCCATGCTTAGACTATATGTATTTCACTATCACATATATCAGTTGTACTTGCACCTACAGGATCTTTGAGGTGGTTCCAGTTCAGACATTTTCGTAAAGCATTTCACCCCTCCCACTCTCTTGGGCTTCATGCCTTAAGGGTCATCTGTTATAGAGTAATTTGTTGATGTCCTCATCTTAGTCCCTCTACTATGTCACGTGTCAAATAAACATGTTCATATCTTCCCACTGATGTAAGAAGATTAAGCAAATGCTCTCTGATGCTGCAAATTGGCCCTCAGTCCCTAAGTTTCTACCTCGTTGCGAGTAAATCATTAATAGACACGATGATCCCATGTCAATAACGGTCCTATCGCAACTCCATCGCAAGTGTACATATGTTTCCCGTGACAGTCGGATTTCTAGACCCGGCATGAGGTTATGAGTTATATATAGTGACGATGGGTCTGCGTGCATTGCCTCTAGTGATGCCGACATGGAGAATTAGTTTACGACTTGTGGTGATCCAGATTGGGTGAATTTGTTCCAACAATCGGCCTTCTGGATGTCTCTAGACCTAGTTGTTGCGTCAGTTTGGGTTGCCCTTCCACCTCTGGAATGGTAGTTCCGTTTTTTGTGCTACCTTCCTTGAGGATGAGCTCTTTCCCCCCTCATTTCATGGAGACTCCTTCTCCTATAAAAGCACTCACCTTTGTTATGATCAGCTAGTTCTTTGGTTGGGCAGTGCTGCTAGTGCTTTTGAGTTTGATAGATGGCTGGTGTGGGTTTGAAAAGTGTGGGATTGTTAATAGGTTGTGAGAGGTTGTGGAGTGCCCTTAACTTTGTATTGAAGCTTATGAGTGAGAGAGAGACATTGTATGTTGGGCGATTCATCCTTGAAGAGTGAATGCTTGAGAAACATACTGGCTGGACCCTCCGAGAAGGCTTATGACGTCAAGACTTGGTTGTAATCTTGCTCTTGATTCATTATTAATACAATCAATGATGTTTTTCCTATGTCTTGTATGTAATTTAATTGATATCTCATGACTTCTTGACTTTATGAGTAAATAGATCATTATTGTTCTTGGTTATGTGCTATGTTGTTTTCTTGTGTTGTTTCAGGTTGATTGCTCATTGAAGAGAAGGAAACGGAAGCTGGAGCAGCGCAATGGAACCTCATCAACCACCAGTTTGAGGTAGGCCTCCAATGATGATTGTTTAAGGAAATCAATTGTTGATCTATCTTTGTTGTGACTAGACCCACTCTAGGGCTAGAGGGGTTGCCTCTGTCCGTAGAGGGAACACTTTCCTGCATCATAGGTTTCAACCCTTATGTAAAATGAATGTTTAACCATTTATTTTAGGATGGATATCAGCTTGAAATGGTGATCAAAAACATTCATTAATACAGTGCATTGACAACCTGAACTAGGAAATAAATAACAAAAAAAACAGTGAGTAAACTAATCAAAAATGCATCCTCATTACTTTCAATCCTACTCTGTTTAGAAACAAAGTTGTTTCCTTTATGAAATGGATTGGAGAAACAAGACTGCATAATTGAATTCTAACATTATGCTACTCATTGGAGCTAAAAGAAATCAAACTACAAGAAATCAACCTAAGTTACAAACACTGCTAAAAGCAAATGATGAAATTAAAACTGAACAGAAAAACAAATGAAAAGAAAACCTCCTTCAGTGCAGGGGCCCTCTACAATTGACTAGGTTGAGCTGCTAACTTAATTCAAAATGTTCCTTCAAATGATCATCAGTCAACACACGGCTTTATGATATAAACCGAACAAAAAGTCCAAAATTACAGAACTGCAAGTCTGAGCTTAATACATCAAAAACTTCGAACCCCCTGTTGGTTCTGTACAACTGGTATTTAAAAGAAAATATTCATAACTGTCTTTTGAGGAAAATTAGTTATAGGTGGTTTACATGTATCACAATGATCATCTACAGGTGACTTGAATTCAAGCAAGATGGTTTCACAAAACCATTAACACAGGTGGTTGATCCGAGTTATTGCTTCAACAAAACTGTTGGATTTATTAATTAACCACGAAAGGGTAGACAAAGAGTCTTATTGCTTTCAGGTTTCATATGTTTGACTCCACCTTTAACTGTGGTCTTGAGTTGGCTATTTTATCGATCTAGGTTGGGTGACTAGGATAGGATCCATGTTGAGATGATTCCCGAGATGCCCATGTGGTCGGTTTCTTCATTTGACACCTGTAACCTGCCAAACCATGGAAGTAGCTACGAAACACATAGTTAGCTGTAGAACAGGCTATGTTTCGTAGCTAATTTGCAAAAACTTATTAAAATAGCAAAACATAAAAGTATAACATTTCAATCATTTAATGTCCTCCTTAAGACAACATCTATCATTTATAAATGATGGGGATCTATATTCTTATGTAAAATCAAGGGAAAGAAGTGAGAAAAGTTGTCAAGGAGAGGGTAATTCTGATGTTCAACACTATCATTAACATTAGGTTTGTTCACTAAATATTTAATGGATGCATTGTCAGTCTAGACAAAAGTTTGATAGTCAATGATGTAATGCCTAAAATTATTCAAATAATGCACCACAACAAAAAGTTCATTTTCATTGATTCTATAATTTAACTCAGGCTTAGAAAGGTTCTTACTGATGAAATAGATAGCATAAGGCAATTTGTCTTCCACTTGTCCTAAGGAAGCCCTTATAAATTTATCTAATGGATATGTGTGTATATGGAAAGGTAATTCCCAATTGGGACCACTAAGGATGGGTGCAGTGGTAAAATTTTATTTTAGTGCTTTGAAGGCTTCTTGACAGTTGTTTGTCCAACAAAAGTATGAATCTTTATCCAATTGTCTAAACAAAGGTGAAGCTAGTTTACTAAAGTATTTAATGAACCTTCTATAATACCCAGCTAATCCAAGGAAGATTCAGACATCTCTTTGTTTTTTATGGCTATGCACCCTTTTGATGATGGCAATTTTGTTTGGGTCAACCTATATTCCTTCCTTGGATATGGAATGGCCAAGGATAGTCCCTTCATTCATCAAAATTTCACATTTCTCAGGACTCAATGAAAGATTCATTTCAATGCATTTCTCTAATAATTTTCATATGTTAGAAAGGGCTTCCTGGAAGTCACATCCATAAGGAGTGAAGTCATCCATGTATATCTTGACAGTGTCATGAATAATTTCAACAAAGATACTTAGAACTGCCTTTTGGAAGGTAGCAGGGGCATTGCATAGACTGCATGGAAGGACTCTATAGGCAAAGGTGATGGGCCCCAGAATTTTCTATTTTATTAGGCCCATTTGATTACTTATAGACACTTAAAACATGTATTTCACCCCCTTACTTTCACATCATAGAGTTAATTCATAGTATTAATGGGTCCTTAGGAATTTGGTTTATTCTTGCTTATCATATGCCTAATATTATTAATTTTTGTAGAAAAATATGAGAATATTGGGCAGATTAGCAAGATTTGGAGAATGAAATAATTTAGGGACTTTCTCCCTACTAAAGGAGGATAAATATTGGACAATAAATCAAAACGATATTATGAAATTATTGCACAAATTCTAGAGCTCCAGTGATTGAGAAAATCTAGGAATGTGTTCCCTGTAATTTAATGCAAATTCCTAGTGTTGGGAACCAGATGCACTATTTGGGGGATTTTGGAGGCGATAGATTCTTCCTTTCAAGGATAATTCTTCCTCATAATTTTGTATAAGTACCAATTCGAATTTGCCTCTAAGGTCAGGTATTTCTTAGTCTTCTTGTGGAGAAAACTTGTATTTTTGCAGCTCCACTTTCATTTCTAGCAGGGATGTACTTGGATTGATTTAAATAATGAAGTTTGGTGTCATTTTTAGCTTCTAAATTTTGGTCTACTTCATAGGATTCTGGGTATCCTTGGGCTTTTCCATCCCAGGATCCTTGAAGCCCTTTTGTATAATTTTATTTTATTCTTTTCACTTCTTATTCACATGCACCTCTTATTCTTTTTTTCATATTTCTTAATTTAGTATTGATGATTCTTTTGTTGTAGGATTGGGTTAAATGATTGAAGTAATTTCCAGGTTATTTACAGAGTCACAAGCATGATGCATCCTTATAACAACTTTGAAAAGACATCTTTGCCATTGAGATACTTGGATTGGTTTACTAATTCACAAATATAGAATTTCTGGAAGTCCCTTGTAGCAAAATAGTAGTAATTTTTTGCTATTATTCAGAACATTTTAATGGCTTCATTTGAGTTAATTCCACTTGGATTAGGTCATAAAAAAAGTCAAGTTAATAACAAAATTTACCCCAATTCATTTTCATGTGATTAGGTTTGGTAAGCTTACTAGCTCAATGGTTCTTGAATTTTCAGTTTTTAGAGTAGTAATTTTCTGTTATTTTCTAACGCATATTAATAGGGGTATTCTGGAGTGATTCCACTTGCAATAGAGACCTAAGACACCCTGATTAATAAAAAAAGAAATTCCATCACATTTAATTTTTATTTAATTAGGAATTTAGCAATATTGTCGCTCTTGTAGCATTACAGGCCTCTTGTAGCAATCGCCTATAGCAAACCTATAGCATCACTTCTTTCATCGTTTTTTTATCCCCACTACAACTTTGACTTAGTCTAGATGAATAATGACCCCTAGTCTCTAAATCCATGATTGGGGAATACCAAATACCACTTAGGATTTGTGTTTTTACCCCCTACAACACATCTCAACAATTTGGGTTAATCGACAGATTTATGAATTGGATAAGCACGATAATTATTTCCTTGATTGCCACATGAAGTATATAATGAACTCTATCAATGGATCTAACCTCTTTATAATGTAGTGATTGATTACATTCTCTTTCCTTGATACATGTTAGATTAGTTTACTTTTTTTATTCTTAATTTAAGACTAGGTTCCCTTTTCAAAACTTTCACATATTGCAATTAGGCTAGAGTTTGATTTCCATTTCTGCAATTAGGATTAGTGTTTACATTTGAGAAAGTATCATTTCCATTTCGTAGAAATTCTCACTATAGATTAACCTGATTATGAAATATAACTAAATAAAAATACTTTATCTACTTCTACAATCAAACTTGCGGAAGCTTAATAGATTTGAGCAAGATCAAGCGGAACACATATAACAAAGAAGCAGAATCAATGCACATGAAAAACGGAAGAATATGCTAGGGAAAGCCTCAGCTGAAAACCTTGATGTCTGTATTATCATACAAGGTGGAAATATATCAATATTACATAAAGCCTTAGCTTCCACAGCTAACCAGCTCTGAGTACAATCCTCCTGGATGCTCACAGGTAATCAAAGCTTCTCACAAGCCTTCTCCTCTGCCCTCCAAGCCTCCTATTCCTTGCATTGTTTCTCCTAGGTGATCCTACTGTTAGCAAGTGTAAGACTGATCACTCACACTGATCTCACACCCTGTAAAATTGCGCAATCCTCAAGGAACCTTTTTCCTTATGCATGGATGAGTTTCCTTTATAGGAAAATTCCTCCAACTAATAGTACAATGTCCCTGTCTTTAATCTCAAGTGGGTCTTTGTCTGAACTGACATGCATGCATTATTTATGAGATAATCCTTAGTTATCTAGAGTACACTAGTTGCATGCATGCATGCATTAACTTACTAAACTCACAATTAGTTGCTCAAACAGTTTGGAACTAATTTAACTAGACTTAACTTAGTTAAATGAGCTAACTAATTACAACTCAATCCTTATCTCCTTAACTAAGGGAAAACTGTTGCATGACTTCACAAATACTTCTAGCTTGAATTTCTCCAACTAATTAACTCAAGATGAATTAATTAATTATTTTTCAAGCAGCTGGTGAGACTAAATTCGAATTTTAATTCAAGGACAAATCAAAATTGGAATATTCTAAATATTATTTTTAGCATTTCTTGTTGCTATTTTCAACACATTTCTATAATTATTTTAGGTTAGATTTCATGATATTCACTCCATTACATCAGATCAATGGAAGGACACATTGTATGATGCACATATAGTGTCGACACCTCTTAAGTTTGTATGAACCATGGGTTGATAATTTAAGTTGGTATTCTTGGGAGTTGCAACATTCTTGTTGCAATATTGAGGCTCATCACTTTTTGGTGTCGTATCCGAGGAGGTATCAAAGTATGCATTTTTTTTCTTCCCTGGTTGATTCGTTTCTTTTACTTTCTGCAAAAGAACACAAAAATTGCATTAGGCATATTTCATTTCAAGAACATAAAATTGCATTTCATTAGCATTCTAATTCAATTTTATTTTTTTAAACAAAAAATACTTCTCCAACACCAACCAACCCCATTTAATCACATGGTGTAGTAAGAGCCATACGAACATCCACTTTTGCAGGTAGAAGAATAAGAGGTGGAAAAGAAAGTAGAAGAAATGGATGGAGATAATGCCAATGAAGAAGATCCTCTTGGATTTCTCATTCAAGATACTAATGCCAGTGTTCATATGAAGAACATACCTCCATTTTTCCTTCCCAACTTCCATGGCATCAGGTTAGAGGATCCGAAAGCCTTTCTATTTGAATTTCAAATCCTTTGTAGATCTTATGGCTACTTACTAAACACTCAAAAGTTGAGATTGTTTCTAGCAACATTGAAGGATATATCTCTTAAATTGTTCACGAGTTTAGGGACTAATTCAATAATATCATGGAATGATATGCAAAAGATATTTCTAGAAAAAATATAAAGATCATGATCTTAAAGAATAAATCTTTAGAATGAATAAAAAAGAAGATGAGGGCCTTGGGGATCTAATATAGAGGTGTATGTATAATGTTAAGAGGGAAAAATTACATCAATCAGGATATGACGCACTAAAAAACATCTTGCTTAGAATAATTAGGGATGAGTGGGTTGATATCCTTATTCTCATGAGTAGAGGTGATGTATACCAATTATCATTTGAAGAAATGTGTGAAACATGCAAGCACATATCAAGAGGAAGGGAAAGAGTAAGTAAATCAACATCAAGATTGATAAGTCAAAATAAACTTGGAAATTTGTTTGATAACTTTAAAACATAAATTCTTAGCACTATAAGCAAACAAGTAGAAATGCTAATAATGCAAGATGAGCACAAAGACTCTGTTGATATTTGTGTTGTCCCTGCAAAATCAAATGCTATTAAATATTTCTCATCATTACTAAGGTTGAAGGAAGTTTACCAAAACGACAACAAAGCAAGTCAATCACCAAAGCAGTTATGTTATGTAGCTCAAATAAGACCATGACAACCTAGTCAATCTTATATGATGCAAGAACCTAATTCACAATTTCAAGGTTATGCACATCCATCTCAAAGTAATTGGAACACACCCTTTCCTTGGAAACCCTTACCATATCAAACCCAAAACCAATATTGGAAATAAGGTTGGCAAGAACCTTATTGAATAAATCCACAATATTCTCAATATTTTCCTCAATATCCTCCATACCCACCTCCATGCTATCCGTACCATCCACCTCCACCAAAAACACAACCCCAACCACATCCATCTCAAAGATCCACTCCCACTCAACTAATTGTACCACCATTTCCAAACCCACACAAGGAAGTAGCTTAGCCCACTTACAATGTTGAGGCACAACACTTCCTAACATCTCCTCTTGATCTCAATGGTATTCATCTTAGCTTAAGCAGAGATTATCTTGATGTCATTGAAGGACAACATTCAGAAAAAGAAGATTCAAAGGAGAAGACCAAAGAATTATGGGTTGCACTTGATGAAGAGCATCCATCAAAATCAGAGATTGAGAAAGTTCCCTCATGTTTACCATCAGATCCTCCATGTGTTTATTTCACTATTTTCAATCCCACTTCTTCACCCCTGTGAACACCACTCGTTGCAATGAGTGCTAAGTGGACTATTCAAAAATCATGAGAAATTAGTTAGTTACGACTACCTCTCATGGAAATGGTCATAGATGAATGACTTTCTTAATGCAATTGAATCCAAAAAAAGGGTATCTAATATAATGCATTGCGAAAGACCCTCATACTTAATACATAAGAGTGAAGGGAGCTCTACTTGAATGGTTCATGAGGCACAATACTTACTAAGGTTTTGCAAATGGGGTAGCAAGCTAAGTGGGCTTGATTGTGGGGAAAACCTCATAGTTAAGCACTCTTGAGCCAGAGGCGATCTAGGATGGGTGACCTCCCGGGAAGTCCTGGTTATCGGGTGCAAGCCTCGAAAATGATGATTGACACTATGTGATTCATTTCACTAGTTTCAATCCCACTTCTTCACCCCTGTGAGCATCACCCGATGCAATGAGTGCTAAGTGGACTATTCAAAAATCATGAGAAATTAGTCAGTTATGACTACCTCTCATGGAAATGGTCATAGATGAATGACTTTCTTAACACAGTTGAATCCCAAAAATAATATCTAATATAATGCACTGCGAAAGACCCTCAATAATTAATACATAAGAGTGAAGGGAGCTCTACTGGAATGGTTCATGAGGCACAATACTTGCTAAGTTTTTGCAAATGGGGTAGCAATCTAAGTAGGCTTGATTGTGGGGAAAACCCCATAGTTAAGCGCACTTGAGCCAAAGGCGATCTCGAATGGGTGACCTCCCGGGAAGTCCTAGTTACAGGGTGCAAGCCTCGAAAATGATGATTGACACTAAGTGATTCATTTCACTAGTTTCAATCCCACTTCTTCACCCCTATGAGCATCACACGATGCAATGAGTGCTAAGTGGACTATTCAAAAATCATGAGAAATTAGTCAGTTATGACTACCTCTTGTGGAAATGGTCATAGATGAATGACTTCCTTAAC
Source organism: Pinus taeda (assembly GCA_000404065.3). NCBI lineage: Eukaryota > Viridiplantae > Streptophyta > Pinopsida > Pinales > Pinaceae > Pinus > Pinus taeda. Next base: position 96,362 of record APFE030486753.1, on the reverse strand, counting down.
GTAGTTGAATCCCAAAAAATGATATCTAATATAATGCACTACGAAAGACCCTTATAACTTAATACATAAGAGTGAATGGAGCTCTGCTTGAATGGTTCATGAGGCACAATACTTGCTAAGGTTTTGCAAATGGGGTAAAAACCTAAGTGGGCTTGATTGTGGGGAAAACCCCATATTTAAGCGTGCTTGAGCCAAGGGTGATCTAGGATGGGTGACCTCCTGGGAAGTCTTGGTTACCGGGTGCAAGCCTCGGAAATGATGATTGACGCTATGTGATTCATTTCACTAGTTTCAATCCCACTTCTTCACGCGTGTGAGCATCACCCGATGCAATGAGTGCTAGGTGGACTATTCAAAAATCATGAGAAATTATTTAGTTACAACTACTGGACTATTCAAAAATCAAGAGAAATTAGTCAGTTACAACTACCTCTCGTGGAAATGGTCATAGATGAATGACTTTCTTAATGCAGTTGAATCCCAAAAAATGATATCTAATATAATGCACTACGAAAGACCCTCAATACTTAAAAAGAGGAAGATTTGAATAGCATGGTAGAAGAAGACATGAAGAATGATCTATATTAGTAAGAAAACTAAGGGAATCAAAGTTATATTGAGGTTTGGTTCCAGAAAATCAACAAGATGGAGCATCACTCTCTTCTTCAATAGTCCTTGATATTTTCAAAGTCAAAGCATTTAGTCTCTAAAATTCAGGTGCATGTCAAAGCATACATTCAGAGCCTACACATGAGTTTATATGTCATCTTGATGTGCACATGGCTCCATTGGAAGTATTCCTATACTTGAAAGAGATTTTGTTTTTCAAGTAGATTAGGATAGAAAAATAAATAAAAACTGAAAAATAAGAGGAAAAAATAAAATATTAGGTGAAAACCTCCTTTGAGGCGCCTGAGATTGGCTCATTGATTGAAAACCTCCATGAGGTAGTCAATGGGTTGGAAAAAAAAAAAAAAATCTAGGTGAAAACCTCTTCTGAGGTGCCTAGGTAGACCTACTAGTTGAAAACCTGATTGAGGCAACTAGTAGGCCTAAAGAAAAAAATGAAAACAAGAGACAAAAGGAAAAGAAACAGGTCGGTGCCACAAAAAGAGAAAAAGAAAGAAATGAGCAATGAGGTAAGAAAAAGGTAAAAAAATAGTCAACCATGGGCTTCTTACCTTTGTGAAAACTACTCAAGAAGGACCAAGGACATGTCAATCCATCACCCTTGACCATTTCCATGACATTTCCCATCATTCCCAAGCCTTTCTCTTGCATTTTCGTCACTATCCTAAAAGGAGGGCTCTGTTTTGCTACAAGAAGCCAAAATACACAGCACATAAAATTATTTTTAGCATATCTTGAAACTATGTATCAATTGGTCAAGTTATTTCATCGGGATATGCATATGGATGATGGTAACATGCTTAAGAAATTTTAGCAAATTTGAATGCACACTTTTCAAGAAATTTGCCTCCATCACCTACAACCATCTTTAATTTTTCTCGAGATTCATGCAATCATTGACCAAGATATTTGATGGGGAGGTGCATAGGATGATGGAAACATGATCAAAAAATTACAAGTCAATATAGTTGATCATTTGAGGGATATGGATATGTTGTAGCGGCTACAACTACCTTCCAAAAATTTTTCCTTAGCCTCATTTTCGAGCCTCCCTTCCAACCTTCATAGTAGCTTGCCTTCCTTCGTCAACTTCACAAGCTTCAATGTTTTTCTTGCACAAAGGAAACATGTTGGTCATAGCTTGATCCATTCCTCTCATAGGTTGTTCACTCGAACTTGGTCCAGCTGTAGGCAGAGCAGCTTCCCCTTGAAAATTGTGCATTTCTGGAGGGCAACCAACCTTCCCTCCAGAAAATGCCAATGAAGAAGATCCTCTTGGATTTCTCATTCAAGATACTAATGCCAGTTGTTCATATGAAGAACATACCTCCATTTTTCCTTCCCAACTTCCATGGCATCAGGTTAGAGGATCCGAAAGCCTTTCTATTTGAATTTCAAATCCTTTGTAGATCTTATGGCTACTTACTAAACACTCAAAAGTTGAGATTGTTTCTAGCAACATTGAAGGATATATCTCTTAAATTGTTCACGAGTTTAGGGACTAATTCAATAATATCATGGAATGATATGCAAAAGATATTTCTAGAAAAATATAAAGATCATGATCTTAAAGAATAAATCTTTAGAATGAATCAAAAGAAGATGAGGGCTTTGGGGATCTAATATAGAGGTGTATGTATAATGTTAAGAGGGAAAAATTACATCAATCGGGATATGACGCACTAAAAAACATCTTGCTTAGAATAATTAGGGATGAGTGGGTTGATATCCTTATTCTCATGAGTAGAGGTGATGTATACCAATTATCATTTGAAGAAATGTGTGAAACATGCAAGCACATATCAAGTGGAAGGGAAAGAGTAAGTAAATCAACATCAAGATTGATAAGTCAAAATAAACTTGGAAATTTGTTTGATAACTTTAAAACATAAATTCTTAGCACTATAAGCAAACAAGTAGAAATGCTAATAATACAAGATGAGCACAAAGACTCTGTTGATATTTGTGTTGTCCCTGCAAAATCAAATGCTATTAAATATTTCTCATCATTACTAAGGTTGAAGGAAGTTTACCAAAACGACAACAAAGCAAGTCAATCACCAAAGCAGTTATGTTATGTAGCTCAAATAAGACCATGACAACCTAGTCAATCTTATATGATGCAAGAACCTAATTCACAATTTCAAGGTTATGCACATCCATCTCAAAGTAATTGGAACACACCCTTTCCTTGGAAACCTTTACCATATCAAACCCAAAACCAATATTGGAAATAAGGTTGGCAAGAACCTTATGGAATAAATCCACAATATTCTCAATATGTTCCTCAATATCCTCCATACCCACCTCCATGCTATCCGTACCATCCACCTCCACCAAAAACACAACCCCAACCACATCCATCTCAAAGATCCACTCCCACTCAACTAATTGTACCACCATTTCCAAACCCACACAAGGAAGTAGCTTAGCCCACTTACAATGCTGAGGCACAACACTTCCTAACATCTCCTCTTGATCTCAATGGTGTTCATCTTAGATTAAGCAGAGATTATCTTGATGTCATTGAAGGACAACATTCAGAAAAAGAAGATTCAAAGGAGAAGACCAAAGAATTATGGGTTGCACTTGATGAAGAGCATCCATCAAAATCATAGATTGAGAAAGTTCCCTCATGTTTACCATCAGATCCTCCATGTGTTCATTTCACTATTTTAAATCCCACTTCTTCACCCCTGTGAACACCACTCGTTGTAATGAGTGCTAAGTGGACTATTCAAAAATCATGAGAAATTAGTTAGTTACGACTACCTCTCATGGAAATGGTCATAGATGAATGACTTTCTTAATGTAATTGAATCCCAAAATAGGATATCTAATATAATGCATTGCGAAAGACCCTCATACTTAATACATAAGAGTGAAGGGAGCTCTACTTGAATGGTTCATGAGGCACAATACTTACTAAGGTTTTGCAAATGGGGTAGCAAGCTAAGTGGGCTTGATTGTGGGGAAAACCCCATAGTTAAGCGCTCTTGAGCCAGAGGCGATCTAGGATGGGTGACCTCTCCAGAAGTCCTGGTTATCGGGTGCAAGCCTCGAAAATGATGATTGACACTATGTGATTCATTTCACTAGTTTCAATCCCACTTCTTCACCCCTGTGAGCATCACCCGATGCAATGAGTGCTAAGTGGACTATTCAAAAATCATGAGAAATTAGTCAGTTATGACTACCTCTCTCATGGAAATGGTCATAGATGAATGACTTTCTTAACACAGTTGAATCCCAAAAATGATATCTAATATAATGCACTGCGAAAGACCCTCAATAATTAATACATAAGAGTGAAGGGAGCTCTACTGGAATGGTTCATGAGGCACAATACTTGCTAAGTTTTTGCAAATGGGGTAGCAATCTAAGTAGGCTTGATTGTAGGGAAAACCCCATAGTTAAGCGCACTTGAGCCAGAGGTGATCTCGGATGGGTGACCTTTCGGGAAGTCCTAGTTACGGGGTGCAAGCCTCGAAAATGATGATTGACACTATGTGATTCATTTCACTAGTTTCAATCCCACTTCTTCACCCCTATGAGCATCACCCGATGCAATGAGTGCTAAGTGGACTATTCAAAAATCATGAGAAATTAGTCAGTTATGACTGCCTCTTGTGGAAATGGTCATAGATGAATGACTTCCTTAACGTAGTTGAATCCCAAAAAATGATATCTAATATAATGCACTACGAAAGACCCTCATAACTTAATACATAAGAGTGAATGGAGCTCTGCTTGAATGGTTCATGAGGCACAATACTTGCTAAGGTTTTGGAAATGGGGTAAAAAGCTAAGTGGGCTTGATTGTGGGGAAAACCCCATATTTAAGTGCACTTGAGCCAAGGGTGATCTGGGATGGGTGACCTCCTGGGAAGTCTTGGTTACTGGGTGCAAGCCTCGGAAATGATGATTGATGCTATGTGATTCATTTCACTAGTTTCAATCCCACTTCTTCACCCGTGTGAGCATCACCCGATGCAATGAGTGCTAAGTGGACTATTCAAAAATCATGAGAAATTATTTAGTTACAACTACTGGACTATTCAAAAATCAAGAGAAATTAGTCAGTTACAACTACCTCTCGTGGAAATGGTCATAGATGAATGACTTTCTTAATGCAGTTGAATCCCAAAAAATGATATCTAATATAATGCACTACGAAAGACCCTCAATACTTAAAAAGAGGAAGATTTGAATAGCATGGTAGAAGAAGACATGAAGAATGATCCATATTAGTAAGAAAACTAAGGGAATCAAAGTTATATTGAGGTTTGGTTCCAGAAAATCAACAAGATGGAGCATCACTCTCTTCTTCAATAGTCCTTGATATTGTCAAAGTCAAAGCATTTAGTCTCTAAAATTCAGGTGCATGTCAAAGCATACATTCAGAGCCTACACATGAGTTTATATGTCATCTTGATGTGCACATGGCTCCATTGGAAGTATTCCTATACTTGAAAGAGATTTTGTTTTTCAAGTAGAGTAGGATAGAAAAATAAATAAAAAATGAAAAATAAGAGGAAAAAATAAAATATTAGGTGAAAACCTCCTTTGAGGCATCTGAGGTTGGCTCATTGATTGAAAACCTCCATGAGGTAGTCAATGGGTTGGAAAAAAAAAATAAAATCTAGGTGAAAACCTTTTCTGAGGTGCCTAGGTAGACCTACTAGTTGAAAACCTGATTGAGGGAACTAGTAGGCCTAAAGAAAAAAATGAAAACAAAATACAAAAGGAAAAGAAACAGGTCGATGCCACAAAAAGAGAAAAAGAAAGAAATGAGCAATGAGGTAAGAAAAAAGTTAAAAAATAGTCAACCATGGGCTTCTTACCTTTGTGAAAACTACTCAAGAAGGACCAAGGACATGTCAATCCATCACCCTCGACCATTTCCATGACATTTCCCATCATTCCCAAGCCTTTCTCTTGCATTTTCGTCACTATCCTAAAAGGAGGGCTCTGTTTTGCTACAAGAAGCCAAAACACACAGCACATAAAATTATTTTTCGCATATCTTGAAACTATGTATCAATTGGTCAAGTTATTTCATGGGGAGATGCATATGTATGATGGTAACATGCTTAAGAAATTTTAGCAAATTCGAATGCACACTTTTCAAGAAATTGGCCTCCATCACCTACAACCATCTTTAATTTTTCTCGAGATTCATGCAATCATTGACCAAGATATTTGATGGGGAGGTGCATAGGATGATGGAAACATGATCAAAAAATTACAAGTCAATATAGTTGATCATTTGAGGGATATGGATATGCTGTAGCGGCTACAACTACCTTCCAAAAATTTTGCCTTAGCCTCATTTTGGAGCCTCCCTTACAACCTGCATAGTAGCTTGCCTTCCTTCGTCAAGTTCACAAGCTTCAGTGTTTTTCTTGCACAAAGGCAACATGTTGGTCATAGCTTGATCCATTCCTCTCATAGGTTGTTCACTCAAACTTGGTCCAGCTGTAGGCAGAGTAGCTTCCCCTTGAAAATTGTGCATTTATGGAGGGCAACCAACCTTCCCTCCAGAAAATGCCAATGAAGAAGATCCTCTTGGATTTCTCATTCAAGATACTAATGCCAGTGTTCATATGAATAACATACCTCCATTTTTCCTTCCCAACTTCCATGGCATGAGGTTAGAGGATCTGAAAGCCTTTCTATTTGAATTTCAAATCCTTTGTAGATCTTATGGCTACTTACTAAACACTCAAAAGTTGAGATTGTTTCTAGCAACATTGAAGGATATATCTCTTAAATTGTTCACAAGTTTAGGGACTAATTCAATAATATCATGGAATGATATGCAAAAGATATTTCTAGAAAAATATAAAGATCATGATCTTAAAGAATAAATCTTTAGAATGAATCAAAAGAAGATGAGGGCCTTGGGGATCTAATATAGAGGTGTATGTATAATGTTAAGAGGGAAAAATTACATCAATCAGGATATGACACACTAAAAAACATCTTGCTTAGAATAATTAGGGATGAGTGGGTTGATATCCTTATTCTCATGAGTAGAGGTGATGTATACCAATTATCATTTGAAGAAATGTGTGAAACATGCAAGCACATATCAAGAGGAAGGGAAAGAGTAAGTAAATCAACATCAAGATTGATAAGTCAAAATAAACTTGGAAATTTGTTTGATAACTTTAAAACATAAATTCTTAGCACTATAAGCAAACAAGTAGAAATGCTAATAATGCAAGATGAGCACAAAGAATCTGTTGATATTTGTGTTGTCCCTGCAAAATCAAATGCTATTAAATATTTCTCATCATTACTAAGGTTGAAGGAAGTTTACCAAAACGACAACAAAGCAAGTCAATCACCAAAGCAGTTATGTTATGTAGCTCAAATAAGACCATGACAACCTAGTCAATCGTATATGATGCAAGAACCTAATTCACAATTTCAAGGTTATGCACATCCATCTCAAAGTAATTGGAACACACCCTTTCCTTGGAAACCTTTACCATATCAAACCCAAAAACAATATTGGAAATAAGGTTGGCAAGAACCTTATTGAATAAATCCACAATATTCTCAATATTTTCCTCAATATCCTCCATACCCACCTCCATGCTATCCATACCATCCACCTCCACCAAAAACACAACCCCAACCACATCCATCTCAAAGATCCACTCCCACTCAACTAATTGTACCACCATTTCCAAACCCACACAAGGAAGTAGCTTAGCCCACTTACAATGTTGAGGCACAACACTTCCTAACATCTCCTCTTGATCTCAATGGTATTCATCTTAGCTTAAGCAGAGATTATCTTGATGTCATTGAAGGACAACATTCAGAAAAAGAAGATTCAAAGGAGAAGACCAAAGAATTATGGGTTGCACTTGATGAAGAGCATCCATCAAAATCAGAGATTGAGAAAGTTCCCTCATGTTTACCATCAGATCCTCCATGTGTTTATTTCACTATTTTCAATCCCACTTCTTCACCCCTGTGAACACCACTCGTTGCAATGAGTGCTAAGTGGACTATTCAAAAATCATGAGAAATTAGTTAGTTACGACTACCTCTCATGGAAATGGTCATAGATGAATGACTTTCTTAATGCAATTGAATCCCAAAAAAGGATATCTAATATAATGCATTGCGAAAGACCCTCATACTTAATACATAAGAGTGAAGGGAGCTCTACTTGAATGGTTCATGAGGCACAATACTTACTAAGGTTTTGCAAATGGGGTAGCAAGCTAAGTGGGCTTGATTGTGGGGAAAACCCCATAGTTAAGCGCTCTTGAGCCAGAGGCGATCTAGGATGGGTGACCTCCCGGGAAGTCCTGGTTATCGGGTGCAAGCCTTGAAAATGATGATTGACACTATGTGATTCATTTCACTAGTTTCAATCCCACTTCTTCACCCCTGTGAGCATCACCCAATGCAATGAGTGCTAAGTGGACTATTCAAAAATCATGAGAAATTAGTCAGTTATGACTACCTCTCATGGAAATGGTCATAGATGAATGACTTTCTTAACACAGTTGAATCCCAAAAATGATATCTAATATAATGCACTACGAAAGACCCTCAATAATTAATACATAAGAGTGAAGGGAGCTCTACTAGAATGGTTCATGAGGCACAATACTTGCTAAGTTTTTGCAAATGGGTTAGCAATCTAAGTGGGCTTGATTGTGGAGAAAACCCCATAGTTAAGCGCGCTTGAGCCAGAGGCGATCTGGGATGGGTGACCTCCTGGGAAGTCCTAATTACAGGGTGCAAGCCTCGGAAATCATGATTGACACTATGTGATTCATTTCACTAGTTTCAATCCCACTTCTTCACCCCTATGAGCATCACCCGATGCAATGAGTGCTAAGTGGACTATTCAAAAATTATGAGAAATTAGTCAGTTATGACTACCTCTTGTGGAAATAGTCATAGATGAATGACTTCCTTAACATAGTTGAATCCCAAAAAATGATATCTAATATAATGCACTATGAAAGACCCTCATAACTTAATACATAAGAGTGAATGGAGCTCTGCTTGAATGGTTCATGAGGCACAATACTTGCTAAGGTTTTGCAAATGAGGTAAAAAGCTAAGTGGGCTTGATTGTGGGGAAAACCCCATATTTAAGCACGCTTGAGCCAAGGGTGATCTGGGATGGGTGACCTCCTGGGAAGTCTTGGTTACCGGGTGCAAGCCTCGGAAATGATGATTGACGCTATGTGATTCATTTCACTAGTTTCAATCCCACTTCTTCACCCGTGTGAGCATCACCCGATGCAATGAGTGCTAAGTGGACTATTCAAAAATCATGAGAAATTATTTAGTTACAACTACTGGACTATTCAAAAATCAAGAGAAATTAGTCAGTTACAACTACCTCTCGTGGAAATGGTCATAGATGAATGACTTTCTTAATGCAGTTGAATCCCAAAAAATGATATCTAATATAATGCACTACGAAAGACCCTCAATACTTAAAAAGAGGAAGATTTGAATAGCATGGTAGAAGAAGACATGAAGAATGATCCATATTAGTAAGAAAACTAAGGGAATCAAAGTTATATTGAGGTTTGGTTCCAAAAAATCAACAAGATGGAGCATCACTCTCTTCTTCAATAGTCCTTGATATTGTCAAAGTCAAAGCATTTAGTCTCTAAAATTCAGGTGCATGCCAAAGCATACATTCAGAGCCTACACATGAGTTTATATGTCATCTTGATGTGCACATGGCTCCATTGGAAGTATTCCTATACTTGAAAGAGATTTTGTTTTTCAAGTAGAGTAGGATAGAAAAATAAATAAAAAATGAAAAATAAGAGGAAAAAATAAAATATTAGGTGAAAACATCCTTTCAGGCGCCTGAGATTGGCTCATTGATTGAAAACCTCCATGAGGTAGTCAATGGGTTGGAAAAAAAAAGAAAAAAAAATCTAGGTGAAAACCTATTCTGAGGTTCCTAGGTAGACCTACTAGTTGAAAACCTAATTGAGGCAACTAGTAGGCCTAAAGAAAAAAATGAAAACAAAAGACAAAAGGAAAAGAAACAGGTCGATGCCACAAAAAGAGAAAAAGAAAGAAATGAGCAATGAGGTAAGAAAAAAGTAAAAAAATAGTCAACCATGGGCTTCTTACCTTTGTGAAAACTACTCAAGAAGGACCAAGGACATGTCAATCCATCACCCTCGACCATTTCCATGACATTTCCCATCATTCCCAAGCCTTTCTCTTGCATTTTCATCACTATCCTAAAAGGAGGGCTCCGTTTTGCTACAAGAAGCCAAAATACACAGCACATAAAATTATTTTTAGCATATCTTGAAACTATGTATCAATTGGTCAAGTTATTTCATGGGGAGATGCATATGGATGATGGTAACATGCTTAAGAAATTTTAGCAAATTCGTATGCACACTTTTCAAGAAATTGGCCTCCATCACCTACAACCATCTTTAATTTTTCTCAAGATTCATGCAATCATTGACCAAGATATTTGATGGGGAGGTGCATAGGATGATGGAAACATGATCAAAAAATTACAAGTCAATATAGTCGATCATTTGAGGGATATGGATATGTTGTAGCGACTACAACTACCTTCCAAAAATTTTGCCTTAGCCTCATTTTCGAGCCTCCCTTCCAACCTTCATAGTAGCTTGCCTTCCTTCGTCAAGTTCACAAGCTTCAGTGTTTTTCTTGCACAAAGGCAACATGTTGGTCATAGCTTGATCCATTCCTCTCATAGGTTTTTCACTCGAACTTGGTCCAGTTATAGGCAGAGCAGCTTCCCCTTGAAAATTGTGCTTTTCTGGAGGGCAACCAACCTTCCCTCCAAAAATTGTGGAATCCTCTCTAGCAACCTGTTGGGCTCCAGAATTGCACAATCCTACCTGCAAACACTCCCAACAGGATTTGTGTAAATTTTCCCAACAAGGTTGCTCAGCCCATAATTTGGGAAAATATGCGCAGCAATTAGCTGCTCTGCCCAAAAATTGCGCAAATATCCTGGGCAACCAGCCCAACTCCCAGCCAGAAATGCACATTTTTCTCCAACAGTCGTGCAGTCTCTTGCATGTGCAGCTAAGTTGACCGGTTCCCTCCAGGACTAAGCAAAACAAACTTGAATGCATGAGCTACTTCTCCCAAGGCAGCATTGTTATAACTACAAATCTCACTCTTGATGTTTGTGACGCTGCACTCATGGCCTAGGGCAACCCCTCCTTCTAGACCTGGTCCAAATACTTAAAAAACAGTGATTTACTCCCTATACACAACATTGCCCTGAGCTAAACGCATGTGTACGCAGGTCCGTGTATACCCAACCCACATATATGTCTTAAAACACTTAAAAAAATTAAATCTCCTTAATTTCAGGCGGAGATCACGGGTTTTACCCATCGATTACCTATTAGTGCCCGTGGCCCAACTGTTCCCAATGAATTCCCAACTAAAAAAATACTCTAGGAGAAGTATAAAAAGGCTTCAATGGAAAGGCCTAAGGAGGAGAGAAGAGAGAGAAAAATCAATCTACTGAAATTATCCCTGATCAGGTATGAAGATCTTTGTGCTTCCAACACTTCCCCCATTACAGGAAGCCCTTGTTTCCTTGAGTTATGATGTCTTTCCATTAGTTGAGATATCTTTGAGTGAGTCATGGAAGGAGCTTGTTGAAGGCTTGAGATTGGACGAATGCGGAGGACGGTTCCGCTTGGAGCCTGCAGAAGGAAGACTCAGGTGAAATCATTCCTTTATGTACTTTAGTTATCTATAATAAAATAAATACATGTCTTGTTCCTGATATTAATCTTCTTCATGCTTATGATATCAATGTTATGATTTACATATGAATGGTTGTTTAAATTGTATAACTAACTACTTTTCAATATGTTATGAAGTTTATTTCCTTATGATGCTTGTTCCATATACTGCTATGCTTTCTTGAATTGATTGTTTTGCAGGTTGAAGGATTGAGAGGAACTCCAAGAGGGTTTGGACCCTGGCTGGATCTTCCCAAATGAAAGACCCCCAAGTGCACCTCTATTCGTGTAGTTTGTTTATATTAGTATCATGGTTTTGTGAAATGCTTCTTTTTCTTTATAGATAATCCCCGATCTGCTAGGGTATTGAACCAAGACCCTAGGGGACTTTGTCCCTAAACAAAATTGGTGACTCCACTAGGGACAACAGTATTATTGTTCCTAGTTTGGGTTTATTCAAGCCAATCAGGGCTCAGCTGTTTATTTTCTTGTTGTGATTGAGTAGTCTGTTCCTGTAGGAAATTGAACTGTAAGTTTTATCAGTTTCTTCATAATTTTTTTTGTTTTTCTTGAGATCTATTGTATACACTGTTTTTCTGGTTTACAAAGGCATATGTACGCAATTTTCATTAAGTAAACCCACGTATACGTAGGTTTCCTTGGGTTGAATAGCGTATACATGCAGCTGTGCATTGACACAATCGCGTATACCCTAAAATTTTCAAGATTTTTTAAAAAATTTTGTTTCTGAAGATTTATCTGCTGGTCTAAGTCTTTCCTGAACAGTTATTTTTCTGTGTCAATCTTTATTTTTACAGCAAGTTCATGATTTCAAACTCTCTCTGGTTGTGGAAAGTATTGGTCTTGTTTTGTTTTGTTGCAAGTGTCATCATTTTTGTTTAAGCACATTGTTATGCTCCTATACTAATAGGTGCCATATTTCATGATTGGCATTGATGAGCTCTATAATATGTTCATACATTCCCTGGTTGCAAAGGTTTTCCATATTGTCAAAAAATCAAAAAATTTAAAAAATGTAAAGAGGGTATGCCCTAAAAGAAAAATCAAAGGGCAAAAAGAATGAAATGGTCAAAAAAAAAAGTGAAAGAAATGAACCCCAAACAAAATAGACCAAGAAAGTGTGCAAGTCCAAAATGCCACTATTATTCTATTTTCAGTAATAATTTGATTGTGTGCAATTTGTTAACTCATGCCACAGTTGATGAATGGCCAAACGGTTTAATCTTGGCTAGTTTATGTTTCAATTTCTTGTTTTAGAGATAGAGAATAAAATTTGTCCAACACTGTTCAATCTTGGCAGATAAGTAGACAGGTAGAGAAGCAAAGGAGCTCAACAGTTAAATCTGAGCCCTCGGATGTTACAACTATTGACTTAGGTAGGATTCCCATGAAAAGAAAAAGAAAATGATGAGGGATTGCCAGTTCAAGTGCAACCACAGAAAGGTGAAATAATGCTAGGTAATATTGGCAGGGTAGGTAGAGGGGGTTGCAGAAATGACATCACAAGTGTAAAGCAGGCATTATACTAAAAGCAGCTCAAGATATGGATTACATGACTAACTCCCCTTCATACTTTTCCCAATCATTTACTAATTTCCTCAAAATGTTAAGATCTATTCTTAATATCCCTCAGAGACTACTCATTCCATCTCATAACCTTTGCCCAAGTAAAACCTTAGTTTACTTAAGAAAATGGAAAAATTCTCCATAAAAAACCCCTTTTTGTTTATTGCGAGCCTAAGTTTCTATGTGAAATTCCCAACATTTAAACTTAGTGCTCATTTATTATATTTTTTTTCTTATTAACTGCTAACAATTATTGTATAAATCCTATATTATTCCCAATCCTGTATTATGTAAAATACATAAAAATCCCCCAGATACTAATATTTCCACCCTGGTCGAATACAGCCATAGCTACATTACAGCAGGGATTAACATATTTATCTGAAATTGTTAAATAACCTAAATCTCGCGCTCATTTTGGAATTAATTAACATCTGGTTAATTAACAACCAATGAACTCCAACCAATGAAATCACGCCCGACGCAATTAATTTAATGTTTATTAAACTCGGGCCCGCTCCTTAACCCTCTGCCATCTCAATGCCCGTCAGCCGTCAGATCTGGGCCCACTCATCCAACGGTCCACGCTCATATCACGCCCCCCTTCCATCTGACCTTTAACTCACGGGAAACCGGCGGTATTACTCCGTACCCTTGCCACGCGTTGCGTTCCCGTTGTGATCGCTACCTCCCCACCCGAAACCACCCGACCCCAAAAGTGGTGCGGGGGAAAACCATTTACCACCCTCTGCTAACAACAAGACGTCCCATCCCAATGACGTCATCCAACCAATAAATGCAAAAATCACCCGCCAAAGCCAATTCCATTAAAAAGAGACAAAACGTCATTTTCGCTGTGATTTCCTTTGTTCGAGCTCCCATGCAAAAATAACGACTAAAGCACTGTACCAGCTTTCCAACCGCTATCCAACCAAAGAGACCACATCAACGTGCTCTTCAGTCTATCAACACTTGCCATTGTACAGTTTTCCTCTATATACCTAGGTATTTATCCATTTTTACCAGTAACCCTGTAATTTCTGTTTTTCACTACAAATTCTACCTGAAGAGTCAAATTAAAATAAATAAATAAATTAGTTTGAAGCTACCTTAAAGATGCCCCTAAACCTGCTAGTCAGTCCAATTTTCCACATAAAGCCCGAACTTTAGTTTGAAAACACAAGAACCAAACATGGAAGCTCCCGCAGCCCTGAGTGTCGCGCCCCTCAAAGCACCTCATAAAGACTTGGATTACTTAGCTCTGGCTGACAAAGATTTCCAAATTAAAGATTTGTATGGAAACGTGAACCATTTTCAAGCCTTCTGCCAAATCAGGGAAAGCTATCAAAACAACTCTGATATTTTTGGGTTATGGGAGTCTAACCTTCCCATGTACTTCATTCCCTCAGTTCATGTTTTCCCAGACATCATTCACCAATGCTGTGCCAATTATGACCCTATTCATAGAGCAGTCATGTCCCCCTCTCAAACTGTTCTTTTTTACATAACTGTTGAATCCATCAATGAGATGCTACATTTCCATTCCACTAAGCCCCTGGCTCGTCTGTCCATGGGATATCTGCTCGAAAAAGCTCCTCAATTGTCCAATTCAAAAATAACTTGTATTGCCCAGATGTTCATGAAACCAGACTACTAGCCCCAAGGCCCACCTCCCTATCTGCAGACCTGGTTCACTGACACTGGCAAACTTATTGTTGACATGATATCCGGGATCTTGGGATTTAATACCAGTGAGTACGTTGATGAGATTACCCTAGTTCTGCTGTCAATATTTACCCCATGACAGCCCCCTGCTATCAAGTATGACTATGCTACTTTCATTGCTAATAAAATCCATGATCAATTCTTGAACCTGGATAGAGAAGGAGTCTTCAAGTACACATCTTTCATATACCACCTTCTATTATATTATCATCTAGACAGCTTTTCTTTCCCCATCAGGAGGTTGGACTCAAAAGTAAATCAAAGGTCTGTGATCTTCTGGACCTCAGTCTTCCATAATACCTTTGAGTGCCCTTATACCGAATTCATTAACTTGTTTTTGCATAAAGCATCCACTTTGTTGATAGGAGCCCCTCCTCCTAGAATCTTTGGTGACATGAAAAAGATTATGCAGCTCTCCAAACAGTACATGATAGGTGATTGGTACCTATACCAAATCACATAGAGATTAGAATATATGGGTGTAAGCTTTGCCCTTTCAAATTGCCCAGATATGTACCCATGAGATTATTTGCACTGGAGTATTTCAGACAACTTATCAATGCAGATTTAACGCACTTTTGTAATGCAAAGAAAAAGGCTCAGCTAAGAATAAAAAACCAGTTAGGCCCTTTTATCATCCATAAGAGGGAGGCATGGGAAGATGCTGAGAAGATATTAGGGGAACACCTTAAATTGAAGAAGAGTTTTTGGTGGGTGCCATATGACCCAAATAGTTTTATAAGTGACAGAAAAGTAAGAAACATGCTGTCAGTTTATGTTCATCATAGGATCCCTGAAATTGAACACTTTTCTAATCAGGATGAGTGGGTAGAGGATACATTAATAGAAGAAATTACTGAGCAAGAAAAGATGGAAAAAGGTATGAAAGACCTTGAAAAAACCCTTGACCTAGACTCTTTTGGACGGGTATCTTTCAAGCTACCTCAACAAACAGGAGTTGGTACATCCTCTGTTGGAACTTCTCAGCAGCCTGTACAAGAAACCAACACACCAGTTACACGGTCTTCTAAGGGTAAGGAAGTGGCATACACAGAGAAGCCAGCAATGACTGATCAACAGGGAAAAATTCCTCCAGTCCAAACCAAAGCAACAGAGATTCTTGCATTGCAGACTCCTCTAAATGAGGAAAGAGGCAAGAAGAGAGATAGGGAAGATGCCACACCTATCAGTGGGCCTACAGAACAACCAAGGGAAAAAAGGCAAAGACTCAATCCTCTGTCAAAAGAGGAAATATTTGAAGAAACAACAGACATTCTAAGAGGTGAAAGGGTAGTCAGCCAGCAGACTTCCCCAGTGGTAGAAACATCAACTAGATCACATAGGCAGGAGCTAGAAAGGCAACACAGCATAGAAGTTTCATCCACTAGGCCACAAAGCAAACAGGCCTCCGACATCAAAAGGACATTCATGGAGATAAAGGCTAGAAACGACCCACTGAGGCTCCAAATTTATAACCAGTATCTTAAGATGGCCCCCACAAACCAGCAGAGATTAATGTCAACCTGTGACATTAAAGAGGGCAAAATGATCATGAGTTACTTCAAGCCCAAGGTGCAACAACCACAATCAGTAGCTAATTATATCAGGACAAATCTGTAGGTCATAGCCAAGGATATTCATCCCATGGACCAGATTGAGCTTCATAAACAGACTAGAGAGATGGTCTACTCCACACTAGCTGATAAAGCAATGCTGGCTCATAAATTACAAAACTCCTTGGACAATTCCTCTGCTCAACTAGATTTGGAGAAAGCCTCTTCTCTAGCCAAGAACAACAAGATAAAATCTTTGGAGGAAATTACCATTGAACTGGGACATGATCCCAAAGATGCTAAAGGCATAAAGGCACTAATGAAGAAGAAAGAAGAGGACATTGTTGCCTTAAGGAAGCAGTTGAAACTGCCTCCTTCCATGCATCCACAAACAGCAGAAATTGTACAATAGAAGTCAGAAGAAGACATGATGGACTTGCTCATGAAGCTCAATGAAAGATTGACTGATACAGAGTAGGCACTGGAGAAATCTCTAAAAGAAAATTAGGGAGAGTCGACCTCCCAACCACCTGAAGTAATCCCTGCAGTCACTACTACCCCCTCCACACTTGTAACAGCATTGCCTCCCACTGTTCTAGCATCCACAGCACAGATAATTACAGGAACATCAGCAACAGCACCGGGTAGCAGTACTAACATGACCACAATGGAGTTGATAAAAGCCATGGAAGAGTTGAAACTCCAAGTAAAAGAATTGAAACAAGTAAAAGAACAATTGGAAAAGGTAGAAAAAAGTTATGACAAATCCAAGATGAATGTGGTAGAGAAAATAAGAGAGGTTAAAACATTAGAGAATAAAGTAAGAGCATTAGAAAAGGATCTCTCTCTGGATAAACCTCTGGCAGAAATCAAAGGAATTTTGTGGGCCAACATCAATCAATCCCTTAGTAATATGTGGAGATCTATCCAAGTCATTTATGAGCAGATTGACTTGATAAGAGCGGCCCAAGTAGAGATTCAAAAGACAAGAGCTTTATTAGGACAGATGCCTGAACAAGCTAACCGGCTAATACATTTTTTGAACACCAAGACCAGCGAAGAACTAGAAGCACTGGAAATCACAGATAGGACAAGCACCATTTTGGAAATCAAGAGAGTTCTAACCAAGAGAAATCTGATGCAAAATTTGGAAAGGAGATGCCAGGACATGCAGGTGGAGATTAATTCTTTCATAGAAAATTTTACAGTTTTGCATAATAAAGGTTTGCCAAGTCCTTTGGGAAGTAATGACCGCCTGATGAAACACATAGACTACGCACATAAATTGAATAAATATGATGCTGATTAAATTACTTCATCAACGAGTGCTTCAGGAGTGAAAGCACTTCCATCTAGCTAGGTCCTCTACGACAGCTTGGAAAATTTATTCTACATTGAGCATGAGGTGAAGCATTTGTTCACCATCCTACCTAATTTCTTCAGATATACAGAGATCGATGAAACTTTGAGAAAGCTTCAGAGACATAAATTACCAGAATAGAAGTGGTGGGAAGATATGTTAGGAATCTTATAAACTTATCTTTGGTATCTTTGATAAAAAGAAAATTTTGGGCCATCTATCATAATGTGGAAAATAGGAATGAATGAGGGTCATGCGGGTCAAAGCACATCACAACAGAGTTGAAGAACATCCAACAAAGCCAGGGCAGCCAGCACAGAGTATCAGTGGAAGACAGTTGTAAACTGACTCACAGAGTCTACCTCTAGCACATCTGATAGGACGAAGTAGCCAGCAAGGCATCAATTTATCTTTTCTCTGTTTTCGAGACTATCTGTCTCTATCTTTTGTAAGAAACAATGAGTCATCACTAGATATTATTTCCATGAGATAATTTGTAGGATATTTTTTATAAATACCCCCCTAATCGAAGTATTTGGGTTTGGTGAGGCATTCTTAGACTGCGTTGTAATATTGAAATTTTGGAATAAAAAAGGTTGTTGGAATCAACCGCTACTGGACTCACTGGATGTGGAATTGAAGCAGAAGACTTGTCACAGAATTCTTGAATCAATTAGCAAACCAATAAGTCCCCTTTATCTTTTGTTTTGTAATTTTTCTAGTTTTCATTATATCACATGTGTGTCACAATCCAAATGATACTGATAAAGATTAATTCAGAACATGCTTGACTACACTCTGTGTTTCATTCATTATCATTCTTTGTGTTTTCTTCAGGGTTAGAATAAACAGTGTAACTCTTAATTGTTCCTATTTCCTAATTCTACCATATTGATTATTTGCTAGGGAATTCTTAACTGCTCCTTAGTAGTAATCATCAATGTCCCCCTCTTTAAATATGCTAAAGGATTCTTAACCGCCCTTCAGCCATTTTGAGACCATCCCATCCAATACAAATCTTTGTTTGCTCCCTTTTTGACTACCTTGCTCTGTGAAACCATCCTTTGTTAAGAGACCAAATCCAGGAAGCCATCCTCATTAACTCCATTAGCCCAATGGACTGAACTTCTCAGACTTACACCTATGCTCTATTGAATCTCACCATCTAAAAATCAAACAAAACCCCTGAACCTCATAAACAGCGTAATACCTTTCAAAACAAAGTTAAATAAAAAAGAGATAGCCCTCTCTGGATGCAGATTGGCTAGAATCTATGTCTAAAATATTGGTTTGTGGTTACCTCGGCCGTATTCCCTTTCTTACAACTTTTGGGAACAACCTGAGTAATAACCCACACAATATTTATTTTTGGGAATCTTGGTTGTTCTGGTCTTCCAGGGCAGAAAGATTGGTCTCAATCTTTGTGGCAAATCTTGTTTCGGTGATCTTTTTTGTTTGCGTGTCATGCATCTTTGTGGCCATTTACTTTTCTTGCTTTTTTAAAGTTGTTGTATGACGATTTTGAGAATTGTCTTTCTTGATCTCGTGATCATTATCACCAAGCTCTTTTTGCTATTTTTTTATTGTTAAGAGCATCTTGAAACACACTTTTTGTTGAGTTTTCACTCGTTTTGTGTTGTTAACTTACAAAGTGTTTTGTTGCCTATTCTTCGATCATAAAGTTTCAGTCTTAATTGGAGCACTTTTGAAAAGTCATTTTTATTTTTTCTTTTGAAGAAAACTTCTTGAAAACTTGGTTTTTGCTTTCTTTGGCCTTGTTTTGATTTAGTTTCTTTTTTGCGAGTGAAAGTGCATTTTTGTCTGTCTTGAAATTTGCTTTTAGTGTTTGAATGAAAATGAGCATTAGCAACTTATATTTTATCTAAACTTCTTAAGTGGCTAATTAGAATTGATAAACAAGTTACTTTCATTCTCTGATTTAGAGTAGTCTTAAGTTTGCATTAGTATGTACCAATTGCATTAGGATAAGTTTGTGCATCTTTTAGGGCATCCATAGTTTTGTTAATTTCTGTGAGTGTGAAGCTTGAGTAAAAGAAAAGAAGAGAAAAAATTTATTTCTTTCTTAGAAGTTCCTGAGAACCTAGTAGAAATTTCTTTCATTGTAGAACAAAACGAGTGTATTTGCATATAGTTTGGTTTTTATTAATTTCTTTTGCGTCAAAACACCATCAGTTTCATCTCTGCTTATCCCTTGACTTAAGAACAGCCCATTTAAAAACAAGCGCTAATTAAAATACACTATAACTTTTTTTAATTATCGATTTAGACACACCAACAAGTTTTAGGATATTTTAGGGCCTTAGATTAGGCGTGTGGAGAGAAAACTCTCCAAGGCCATTTAAACTGTCAAATATAGGAGTCTGAACAATGAGTGCAAATCCAATAGCGTTAGGAAGACTAAGAAAGCTTCGGATCTGGGAATTAAGCATGAGGGTTTTTGAAGATAAGGAAGAGAGGTACCCCCTCTCCTACTTGTCTGGTCTTACCTCACGACTATTCCACCTAGCTTTTGACACGAGTTGGTAACCTTAGTTGGTTCTCCTAGGGATCTACATAGGTGCCTACTGAGGGAAATCCCATGGCACCTGAGGTCGATGTTGTATCACTCTCAACGGTACTACTGGAGGACACCTCTTGCGAAGCTTGGGGGCTGACGCTGGTGCAGCCTGTTGTTAGGAGGTCAGCGTAACTTGCTCTGTTACCTTCGTTGGTAGGACTGGGCCATCATTATCCCAGACTATCTTTGGAAGGCCCCTTACTTCACTTTCTTATATTTTGGTGTCTCGTCCTCATAACCTGAAGCAGAAATAATCGAAATTTGTTTAACTGGATGACATATTTTAGGGACTTTTTAGTGTGTGCTTTGTGCTCTTAATTGGCCTAGCTTTCATTTTTTTTTTTGAGTCTTTAATTAGATCTTAATAAAAAATTCAAAGTGGCTGACCGGTCGCCTAGACAGTCTCGAAGACTTTGTGGTCTTTCACCACCAAGTTTAGAGCCTTCTCCTAGAAGGCACAGAGGTAATACTACCGGTGGGTTTCATACCATGGCAGCTGACGCATCGGGGATTGATCCTCCCGAACACTCCAGTTCTTTCTCGAGTTCTCTTTCAATTAGAAGATAACATAGAGGTAGAAGAACTCCCAGATTTGTTAGCGGCTCCGAATTCTCCTCTACCTTCTAACCATCCAAAAGTATTACAATATGTTGGGACTCTGACGATTATACCGTCAAGTCTAGGTCATATTACGCACTTACCTTCGATGACCACCACTAGAAGCATGGCTTCTACTACAAGTGCTACAACCATGTAGACTCCAACATCAATATAAGGGGGAGGAACTATTTCCATCCCCTCTACATCTCTATTTGGGTCTTTTGCTAGCACATCCTTAGTTGGGTCTACCTCCATTCCTTCTACGAGTGGAAATTCCCAAGCCAATGCATTTAGTTTTAGATTCTTCCCGTTTGGCACCCATTCACAGGGTATTTCATCAGTTCCATTTAGCACCTCCACATCCATGATGGTTGGGTCGGCTTCATTTCAGGGTTTTCCTTTTGGAGGTGGTCATATACCACATTCCAACCCGATGATAAGATCTATGCCTTTTTCTTCTACAGGACAAGGCAACAATCCCTTTCAAGCTTGGACTAACCCTGCGAGTAGTGGCATAGGAACCGGGAATCCGTTTTTCGGCCAACAAGGAATAGGCCGTACTCCATAGTTAATTCATTTCGAAGTATTCCTCCCTTAGCTTCTGCTTGGAATCCTTGTAAGGGGTTATCAACTCCTTATAACACTTTAGGAGGGAGCTTCGCTGGTTATGGAGGTTTTTTGGCTGGAGTTGGTCAAACTCCGAGTTTTGCTGGATCACAAGGTCCGCGTTTTGGTTCAGCTAGTTCTGCTGGTTACTTCAAGCAGCCTGGTGCCTTCCAAAATCTAGGCCAATCTTTTCAAAACTTTGGGTCTCCGCCCAGTCTGGGTGGAATCCCCAAGGCCCTCCTAGGCTTCCTTTTCTGGCAACATTGAATTTGCCAAATCTCACGAAATTAACAAATGATCCAATCAAATACAATCCAGCCTAGCCTCTGGTCTCAACCAAACTCCCTTCGTACATTCTAAATTTCAAGGGGAAGGACGGTGAAGACTCAAGTGACCATGTAACCACATTCCATTTGTGGTGCTCATCAAACTCCCTCATCGATGACTCGGTTAGGTTGAGACTTTTTCAACACACCTTGACTGGCAATGCAGTCAAGTGGTATATAGAGTTGCAAGGGGGCAGCGTTATATCTTTCGTCGATTTGGCTAATATTCCTAAATCATTTCCAGTTGCATGTCCGTTATGATGCCAGAACTGAACTTCTGGCCAATTTTCATCAGGACACGGCAACTCACATTTCTGATCATATTTAGGAATGCAGACGGAAAAAGAGGCTCATTAAAGCCGAAATTCCTCCAGAATACCATCTTGAATGGTTTTTGAAATCTTTACAACCTGAAATATCTAAGGATGTCTCTCTATCTGGAGTCTATTCTGAGGAGCAAGCTATTTTCAGGGCCCAGCAGTTAGAATTGATTTATTCTTAGTCTAGGATTCTACAAAAAATCTTTCCAGATGCCCCTAGGACTAAGGTTGATATAGCCACTTCGAAGCTAGGTTCCCATGCAGATGGTATCGTTGGATCTGTAGACACAAATGCGATGAACCTGTTGAGCCAATTGCAATAGTTGTCTTTACAAACTACTCCTAACAATCAGGTCACAACCCTTCGTCTTCTCAACCCTCTTCTGTTAATGTCATCCAATCTTCCAACCCCAAAGGAAATCAAAATTCCAACAAGAAAAAGAAAGGATGAGGTAAGAAAAAGATTCAAGATGGGAAGACTGACGCAAATAAACCTGGCAATAATGTTGGTGGTGGTGGACATGATTCTAGAAAGAAAGTCAAGTTTCCATGCAAGCTATGCAGTGGAGACCATTTAACTCATCTCTGCCCAAAGATTCAAGACGCTCAGCACTTGTTAGGGCAACAAGGGACTTCTAGCTCTCAAGCTGTGTTAACCAACCCTTTTCCCTAAGGGAAACAATTGCTTGCTGGCGCGAGTTCGAATCTTGGTACCTCGGGAGGGGGCAACTAGGAAGGGGAGAAATCATCAAATGTTTTCATGATGGGTTCTAATGTCCATGTGGCCACTCAGTCGCGTGATTATGGTGAAATTAAAACATCCAAGGACAAAACTACTCCCGAAAATACCGACCTTCACATTGAGCGACCCCCTGTCGAGACTATACCACGGATACCGAAAGGTTTCGCTAAATACGCGACTATCAATCCTAATTTTAGGGCTGCCCAGAATTACTCCATTGTTGAGGATCTGGCTTAGATTCCATGTGCTATTTCCACTTTAGAGGTTCTCTAGTCATGTCCACCTCAACGAAGTGCTTTTCTTTCGGCGATAGGGGAAGTTGTTCCAAATAACTCTTTAGTGTTCACTTTCGACATGCTTAATGTCAAAAAGCGACCCCCTCATCACATGGCTTTTCAAATAAAGTCTACATACTGGAAAATTAATATTTTTTGTACCGGTATTGATGAAGGAGCTTCCACGTGCATCATGTCGATGTCATGCTAGAAGGCCATTGGATCGCCTTCGGTTTTTCCTTCACCTACCCTCCTGACTACATTTGATTGGCATTCTCATAGGCTACATGGGATTATCCTGGCCTTTCCCCTATGTGTTGGGGGGAAGGTCATCAATATTGAAGTAGAATTCATTAACGCTAACCTAGATTATAATCTCCTTTTAGGAAGGAACTGGGTATACAAAATGTATTTCATTGTTTTGACTTCGTTTCCTATCATTTGCTTTCCTCATGAGGGGAAAATCATCAAGGTTAATCAATTGGATGATTCTCCAGTTGATCCTTGAGCAACTTCGGATTCTATTGTTCCTTTAGCGGATAACCCTCACCCGCCTACTTAGAATCTAGGAGTTGGGATGTATTCTTCATTGATGGGTACATTTGATTTTCCCTCTCCTATTGCTAGAATTAATGTTGTCTCATCATCCAAGGAGTCTTCATGAGAAGAGTCCTTTCGAACTCAGTATTTTTCAGACCCTAGGACCTTGCCTTCACCTACGACCACATTAGCTAAAGGACAAGTTGGTGGAATGGCATTCCCTATGTCTACAACAAAGTTTAGATAGCAGTCTATCGTCAACTTTGCAGACAACCATTCTACTCTCTCTGAGGAGGAGTTAAATGGTGATGTGGCCCCGGCCTAGACCCTTGATTCTACCTCCGTTATGGACTGCTTAGATATGGTTTTACCATCTGAAGAAGCAATCCTAGAAGTAATGATGGGTGTGAATCGACCTTGGGAAGACTTACAACATTGTTCATATTTTCTTCCTCTATTGCAAGAAGTAGAATCTAGGTTCTCCATTCTGTTTGCTAGTGATGTTTGTGCGGTATCAAATCATTTGGCTCCAGCACACTTTCGTGTCGAAGGTAATATGTCGGTGATTTCAAAAACGATATCTATAAACATCTCAAGGAACCCTAACGTGATCAAGAATCTCTTCATCGGAGCCGAATTTTCCCCTGAAGAAATTTAGATTCGCACCGACCTTTTTAAGGAGTTTTGAGATGTATTCGCTTGGTCTTATGAAGAAATGCTTGGCATTGATCCATCCATAGTTCAACATGAGATCAATACATATGAAAACGCCAAGCCAATTTATCAGAAGCTTCGGCCAGTTAATCCTAGGAAAGCAACAACCATTAAAGCTGAAGTAGAGAAGCTGCTCAAGGTGGGTTTCATATACCATGTTCCTTTTACAGATTAGGTTTCTAATCCATTCCTTGTAGATAAAAAGCAAGGAAAAATCCAAGTATGCATTGACTTTAGGGACCTAAACAAAGCTTGTCCCAAAGATAATTACCCCATGTCATTTATTGATCAAATTATTGATGAGTGAGTGGGTAATGAGATTTTCTCCTTCATGGATGGTTTTTCCAGTTATAATCAGATCTCTATCCATCTTGAAGATCAGCATAAGACAACTTTTATATGTCCCTAGGGTACCTTTGCATACAGAAAGATACCTTTTGGTCTCAAAAATGCTGGAGCTACCTTCCAGCGAGCCATGCCATACGCTTTACACAACATTAAAAATATCATCGAAGCATACTTGGACGATCTAGCTGCTCGTTCTCGAAAGAGAACTAATCATCCTAGTCACCTTTGATTGGTTTTTGAGTGATGTCGATTTTACAAAATCTGGTTCAATCCCAATAAGTGCATTTTCACGGTTACATCTGATCGGTTATTAGGGTTCATTGTGTCAAATGAAGGGATTCGAGTTGATCTCTTCAAGGTAGAGGCAATAATTTAGTTGCCTCCCTCGTCCTCAATTCGGCAACTTCAAAGTCTTCAAGGGAAGGCTAATTTCTTAAGAAGGTTTATAGCAAATTATGTCGAGATCACTAAAGGGTTTATGTGTTTGCTACGAAAAGGAGTTCCATATGTATGGGATGACTTTGCGCAGTGGTCGTTCGATGCCTTGAAAAAAGCATTAGTCTCTGCCCCGCTTTTAAGTCCACCGGATTATGGTAGGGATTTCCTTTTATATCTCGCTGCAGTAGAATCAACCATAGGTATGGTTCTCGTTTAGGAAGATGATGCTCTCATGGAGCATGTGATTTATTATTTGAGTCGAGGCTTGATAGGTCCTGAACTTCACTATTCTCCTGCTGAGAAGTTGGATTTGGCAACTATCCATGCTGTCCAGTGGCTCCACAATTATATCTTGCTACGTAAAACTTTTGTCTTAGCGGCGGTCAATCCATTCCAATTTGTCCTCAGTAGGTGAGTGATTGGGGGCAAATATATTCAATGAATAGTCATTTTACAAGAATTCGATCTCAAGTTCTTGTCTGCCAAGTCTAAGAATTCTATGGTTTTTGCGGAGTTAATTTATGAGCTGCCTTGTGGAGAGGATACTATTTATGAGGAAATTTTTCCCGACGAACATTTATTCCTCATCTCTTCACTCGACCCTTGGTATGGAGATATCATTGTCTATCTCCAGACTTCAAAGTTTCCCTCTACTTTCTCTAAGGATGAACACCGAAAACTACGTCACCTCGCTAAGAACTATGTTATCATTGGTGATACATTATATCGTCGAGGAGTAGATTCAATCCTTCGGCGTTGTTTAACCCTATAGGAAGCAGAGTTAGTGCTCAATGATTACCACAATGGAGCTTGTGGTGGTCACATTTCAGGGCTCGCTACAGCCCAGCGTATCTTGCGTGCTGAATATTTTTCACCTTCACTCTTCAATGATTGTGTTGAAGCGGTCAAACGTTGTCGCCCCTACCAAGTTTTTACTCGGAAGATGCACACACATCCAGCTCCTCTTTTTCCCGTTGTCACTGTCGGTCCTTTTACTAAGTGGGGTATTGATTTTACAACTTGTAATCCACCTTTAGCAGCAAATTAAAAGTACAATATCATGGTTGTAGACTACTTCACGAAGGCGGCTGAGGCCATGCCTACTTATAAAAACGATAGTGAAATAGCTGCATTGTTCCATTTTAATCAGATCATCTCAAGGTTCGGTATCCCGAGAGAGATTGTCACTGACCATGGCAATCATTTCCAGAACCAACTAATATCTGAATTAGCTCTTAAATTGGGTTTCTAGCAGGAGCACTCGTCTCCATATTATCCTCAGGCCAATGGACAGGTCAAGGCAGTGAACAAAACCCTTAAGACGATTGACAAAAATCGGTCCAATGGCATCTTATGTTGTATCCAGCTCTTTGGGCATACCGAACCTCCGTAAATATTGTTACAGGTTTTACACCTTTTCAGTTAGCTTATGGGATGGAATCTATCTTTCTTATTGAATGTAAAATTCCATCTCTTAAGTTAGCTATTGAGCTCCTTCCAGAGACCTCTAGTCTCGAAGAGCGCCTCCTTCATTTGGAACATCTTGATGA
This sequence comes from Pinus taeda, assembly GCA_000404065.3. Lineage (NCBI taxonomy): Eukaryota > Viridiplantae > Streptophyta > Pinopsida > Pinales > Pinaceae > Pinus > Pinus taeda. The sequence goes on along the minus strand of APFE030486753.1, from coordinate 69,710 downwards.
GCAGCGTCGAAATGCCGCCAAAATCAATGAGGCTCATAAGAAAAGGGTCAAAACTCAGTACGATAAAGTTGTTGTTCCTCGAGTCTTTTCTGAAGGTGACCTTGTCTTGGTCTATGACCAAGATAAGGACGCCTTAGGGGTAGGCAAGTTCAAGCCTATGTGGTACAGTACCTTTATAATTAAATGAGTTTTAGAAAAGGGGCATATGAGTTAATCGATTTTGAAGGAAACAAGTTGGCAGAGCCCCGAAACGAGCTCTACCTCAAGAAGTACTTTGCTTAAGTAGCGGCTAGGCAATGGCTTCTTTGTACATTTTGTATGTTTGTACATATCTCATCGAGAGTCTTTTGATATCGACACTTTTTGGTCTGCTATGGAAAATGTTGATGGATGACTTGGTCTATTTTGGATTCACCGATGGTGCTAGTCGGCACACTTGGAACCTCGCTTCCGTAGCTTGGGTAATCTACCATCCAACTGGTTAGTTGGTGGTGTCAAGGGGAGTATGCATTGGTCCGCTTCAAATAATATGGCTGAGTATATTGTTGTCATTAATTTACTATCTGAAGAAATTTCTTATGAAATCAATTCCTTGGTAGTCTATCTTGATTCACAATTAATAGTGTCACAATTGAATAACATTTATCGGATAAGGGATCCATGTTTATATCGCCAGTATTTAAGGGTGAGGTTGTTGCAAAGATAATTTACTTACATTAATTATTTTCACATTCCAAGATCTCATAATTGGTTAGCTAATTCTATCGCTAATCAAGCATTAGACTGGCACATCATTCAATCATCACAATAAAATAAAGCATCAAAAAGTCAAAATTGTATATATATATCATAAAATATCTTGAGTGTACATAAGTGTGTCCAAAATAATATTCAAAAATTGGGACTCAAATGCCCACAATCATGTCGAATACATATAATGCCCCGACTCAGGATGAGTGGCTAAGTATGCAACTACTACTTTGGCCACACGCCTAAGAGTGCAAACCCTGTCTCGTGGCATGCTAACCACATGACGCTGCATGTCTATAGGGAGATCCTCTACAACCTCCATCGGTACTCGGTGAGTTAGTCTCACCAAGTGCCGTTGAACTATGTGTAGAAGTTACTTTATGTCCACAGCCGCCTCTGTGGCTCCTCGACCACGACATCCATGCCGTGGGAACCCATATGGTCGTACTGACCCAATATCTGAAACATGATCATCATATTATTCATTTGAATCCTATCAGAAATATTTTTCAAAAATCATTATTATATTTGAAAAATCATAAAAATCAAAACAATTTGTTACCTATATTGCCCCATGCTACAGTTGGTGGTAAAGCTAGATCGAGATCCCTTTGAAAGTCCAACCCAGCATAGGGGTAGTCGTCTATGGCGATGATCTACTTCTCCCACCAGGAGAAGAAGTCATCGTCGAAAGCAATCCGTGGAATGTCCCCCCTTCTAGTCGTTTCATCAAGTCAGCCCACTTGCCCATTTGTGGATCTCGTGGGGTGCTCATCCAAACTGATACTCTAGGATGGAGTGTTGGGACCCTCTCAAAAAAGAAAGAGAACAAAATAGTTCCATACCCAAAGTTTTTTGGTTTGCCCCTTCTTGATAGAAGTAAGCTGGCTCTTCAGGTTGGCGAGAAGAGGAGTACACTAATCAAACACGGTGGTGAGATAGTCTACCGCCAAGCTCATGGCTAGCCATGAATCCTGGTGTAAGGAAGCTGATCCATTCACTTTGGCTATAATGAACAAGATGATCCTCAGTGATAAACTCTCCACATGCTTGATTGGAATTTGGCTTCCAACCTTTTTTGGATGACCCGGGCAATTTATATGCACGTAGTCCTCGATAGAGAAACTGCCTCATGATCTGCCTGTGGAATGTACTACCTCTCCCCTCTGGGAAAGGCTTGTAATGAAATAAATATCTTGGATCTCTATCTTGAGTGGCATTTGATCAATCATAAATGAGTCATCGTCGATGCTCCAGTAGTGAATGGGCATTTCAAGTAGGTGAGTGTTTGCTTTCATGTTTGGCATTTTAAAGAACTTCAGCAAACTGCACCCTCTTAAGGAATCCAGGGCATTAGGATCGTTCATAACCTCATTGTCCATTAAGGAATGCTCTCTTTCTCTCCAAGTGATTGACATCTTGAAGAAAAACAAATTTGGACCGTTAGATTTTTGTTTTGAAGTTTTCACGGCGTATACGCGAGTCTGTTTCATACACAGTCACGTATAGGGCCTGCTTATATGTGAGTTGCACATAGTCAACCCGCATATATGCCGCGACAAAATTTTTGACAATAATTCAACATTGAAACTCGAATTAAAAATTCTAAAACCAATCACAATTGAATGCAAGATAAGTTTAAGGGTTACCTAGTGATTTTGGGAAGATTTGAACGGTCAAATTTGGCGAATGGCACTGCTTGCTCCTTTTGCTTCAAATGGTGATAATGGTGAGTCAAAAAACTATTTTGTAAGCTTTGAAAATGAAAAAAAATTTCAAAACTTGATTTTTTTTTGTCTATGTAATTTTTAACTTGGGAGCTTGGAATGTCGAGAATGGTTTGATTTTCAGGAAATTTTGGACGCTTTTTCGACAGTTTTGATACGGTTCCATGGCTACTGACCCATAATGGCAGGTATCGTTTTCTCACTGGCACATAGGTTAGGGAAGCCATTTTTCCATTGCATTATGCATACTAACCACCATTTGTCGATACACTTGCCATAAAGTCGATCTCATCATGTTATGGTTCATAAACCATCTTCACTCACCGATTTTTTAAATCATGACATGATGGTAGAGCCATCCTTTTCATGGGCATCGTAGTTAACACCTCACTAACATTTGTTTCCCATGCTGCTTTGATTTGAGTAGGCTTGAGAGTCCTCTGTAGTCCCTCCATGACTTATGTGATGAAGACTCATTCCTCTTTCCTTCTTCGCTTCGTTCTGGCCTTATACCCCAGAGGCTCCTTTGTGTCGAGTTGTACCACTACATTGCATTTTGACCATTTGCACCTTTTGGCCTTGAGCCAGCTTCACTTAGACTCATGTTTAAGCCAACTTTTGACCATGAAAACTGCAAAATCAAACTTGCATCCCCTTGACTTCTGCAACTTGAGACACCTTGATCCATGGAAGGAACACACCTTTGAGTGCCTTTGACAAGTTTTCACCTCCCTGCATTAAGCATAGGATTGTTCAAATCCCAAGAACTAGATCATATGTTTCACCGACACGCGTTCTTTCCACTGTACTATAGCATTCTTTTATTATTTTTCCAGCTTAAAGAAAAAGACAAAAAAATTACATATTCCAAAAAGACCAGGAACGAGACAATATTTCCACTTATTGTTGGTAGCTAGAGTCAGTTTTGTCGCCCTTGAACAAAGCACTCAAAACAAAGTCTCCTCCATTTGGCCGGGATTTAGTTTGACTTAGGTACACCTTAACCTTGTTATTGAGTCAATTCTCCCCCGATTGGTTATCTCTTCCAATCATATGGAGGGTTCGTTCGTGCCTCTTGCATGACGAACTTATACATAGTCATTATATGCTGCCACATAGTCACATTGAATCATTCTTTTGTTCAAGGGAAGTTAGCTTGAGTCGGCCTCTCTACGGTGTCTCTTGACTCATTTTTTAGTTGGCCATCCCTGGTTGTCAGTGCCTTGTCTATCATCACATCAGTTATGTTGGTCCTTTACTCGTTCTAGTTTGAGAAGGTCTCCATTGACTTCTTATTGGTGGGTCTTGTCCTTATCGATGACGACATCTTACTCTGAGGACAGGCCTAGAGCCGCACCCTGGTCCTATTTTCATTATTGATAGGTCACCTTGTGCTCAACATCGATCAGTATTATGGGTCTTTAACTGAGTGGTTTCCCTTGTGTTTGACATCAGCTTACACTATCACACATTGGAATTCATGCAGTACCTTGGTTTCCATTTGACCCTATTGGTGGATACCTCACCTCTGTGTCAGCTTTCATTATTAGTTGGTTCAGAGGTTTCTGTCGTGCACTAGCCACATCTTGTGTATGCCAAAAACGTGCTTCGGTCGAGTTACTACATCTTTTTTTATCTGATTCCTTCCACATTATTGGCCTACGGGTTATAATCACACTAGATTGATAAAGGATGCCTTAATGCCTTCCTTCTAGCAGATCTTTCCCTATCGACTACGACTCTTTGCTCTGGAGCAAAGATCTAGAGTCCATTTGGTAGTACCTTGGGGTTTGCAATCATTAGTGGCAGATCCTTCACTATCGACAATGGGAAACCATCATTGTCTCATGATTGATAGATTCTTACAGGTGTTCGACTCCAGCTCATCTATTCACACTTGTTAGATTGTACTAGGTACCTTGACTCTCATTATCATTATTGGTGAGTAGTCTCGCGTTTGTTAATGGTATACATCAATGACCGGTAATCAAATGATTGCTCACATGGTTGACTTTAGATCATTTGTTCCCATGATGTAGAAATGTACCACGACAGTCGATGAAGACCTCAGGTTGCATCAACATTCATTGGTTCACTTGACAGTTGCTCTTGTTGTTGCTAGTTGATACCACTCCACCTTATATGTTGCAGTTATTCATGGCAACATTCTATATGCTGGCACCTGAGTTTGCAGTGTAGTACCATCTTACTCCATCATGTTCATTTGGTAATTTTGGGATCAGTCTTTGATATCAGTGATCCACTTCATCCTTCAACATCATTAACATTCTTATATGTGATATTCAGACATGTACTTGTTCGATCATGATCAGATGATCCATTATGTATTTTCCAGTCTTTTATACTTGTATACTTAGTGGATTTGCTTATACTTGATATGCATACATGCTTTACTTTCTCTAAGCATGGGTATGCCCACCTCAGACAATGTTTCTTTCTGATCTCCTTTTGTGGCTTGGCAGGCTAAACTATGGTGAAGTCCTTCTCAATTTTTGATAGGTTTCCTTTCCATCCACATACTTAATACATTTTGGCCATCATGTACCCCTTTTGACCTCATCTGTTATAGCTCCAAATCTCACTCTTGATGTTTGTGACGCTGCACTCATGGCCTAGGGCAACCCCTCCTTCCAAACCTAGTCCAAATACTTAAAAAATAGTGTTTTATTCCCTATATGCGACATTGCCCTGAGCTAAATGAGTGTGTACGTGGGTCCGTGTATACCCAACCTACGTATATGTCTTAAGACACTTAAAAAAAATAAATCTACTTAATTTCAGGTGAAGATCATAGGTTTTACCTGTTGATTACCTATTAGTGCCCGTGGCCCAACTGTTCCCAATGAATTCCCAACTAAAAAACTACTTTGGGAGAAGTATAAAAAGGCTTCAATGAAAGGCCTCAGGAGGAGAGAAGAGAGAGAAAAATCACTCTACTGAGATTATCCTTGATCAGGTCTGAAGATCCTTGTGCTTTCGGCACTTCCCCCATTACAGGAAGCCCTTGTTTCCTTGAGTTATGATGTCTTTCCATTAGTTGAGATATCTTTGAGTGAGTCATGGAAGGAGCTTGTTGAAGGCTTGAGATTGGACGAATGCGGAGGACGGTTCCACTTGGAGCCTGTGAAAGGAAGACTCAGGTGAAATCATTCCTTTCTATACTTTAGTTATCTATACTAAAATAAATACTTTTCTTGTTCCTGATATTAATCTTCTTCATGCTTATGATATCAATGTTATGATTTACATATGAATGGTTGTTTCAATTGTATAACTAACTACATTTCAATATGTTATGAAGTTTATTTCCTTATGATGCTTGGTCCATATACTGCTATGCTTTCTTGAATTGATTGTTTTGCAGGTTGAAGGATCAATAGGAACTCCAAGAGGGTTTGGACCCTGGCTAGATCTTCCCAAACGAAGGACCCCCAGGTGCACCTCTCTTCATGTAGTTTGTTTATATTAGTATCATGGCCATGTCGAATGCTTGTTTTTCTTTATAGATAAACCCCGATCTGCTAGGGTATCGACCCAAGACCCTAGGGGACTTTGTCCCTAAACAAGCATGCAAAGGCATCCCTTGTTTCAAGGATCTATGTTTGGCAATTGGAGGTTACATGCAAGGAGAAATTCTGAAACCTCCCACCAAGTGTCATTGCCCCTAGATTCGTGGCGTTCACATCACAACCTCAATGTTATCAAAACTCATCAACCAGATGCTGCAGAGCTCATTCCTCACATCAACCTTGCATCTCTAACATCCCACATCACATCTAGGAGAAGTGGGCACATTCAACTCAGTTATCTTGGGGTAAGCCTACTTCCCATGCCTTGTGCTGCATTTTTGTCGCTTTTTGAGTTTTCACTTGTAGGAGTATTGTTTGCTTGATTTCTTTGAACGCTTGTTGTCGATTACATATATACTAGCTTTTCCTAGCTCTGTTTCAATTTTTGTTGCTATCTCACTATTATCACGTGCATGAAACTATTTTTCACGGGCATTTGCCCAACTAGCAAATTGCCTCACACACATGCATGTTGATTTGTTTGTTGAATCTTTCATTCATGTTTTGCATGCACTGTCAATCACTTCTGCTATCACTTAGTGTTGCCATGCATTTTCTGTCTTAGTTGCTTTCAGTTTCCCATTGGCAAGTCAGGCCAACCTTGGCCAGAGATCTGCCTTCACTGAGGCTGCATTACGCAATCTAGGGAAGGAAGGCTCACCTTCCTCTCCATAATTGTGCATTCCTACCCAGCACTGGCCTCCGGGACTGTTTTGCACATTTTTGGAGGATAGTGGCTGCTTGGCCAAAGAAATTGTGCAGATTTGTCCCTAGGCCAACGGTCCTTCCCAGCTAGAATTGCACATTCCACAATCCTAGCAGTCAGTAGCCATACTAGATTGTGCATTGCGCAGTTCCAGTAGTCAACCAGTCTCCCAATCGTCCAGATTGTGCCTAGTGCAGTCTTGGCAGTCGGTCTCCTGACCTCCTGGCCAAAATTGCACAACCTTCGTGATCATGCACCTAGTTATGTCACAAGTTAGTTCTCATGTTCATTTTGGTTTTTGACTGACAGATTGCTTGCCATGAGTGTTACCATGTCTCTAGCTTTCCCATGTGTTTATCAGCCTCTTAGCAGTACATGTACAATGGTTTCCAAGAGAGCAAACATGAATACATCATTTAGAGCACACTTGGGAATGCAGTCAATCAATTGTCCAAGGACTTTCCTACCCACGAAGACACCAAGTTGTTCATAGACAAGGACATCGAGATATGATAGCAGCAGCATCATAGAGAGAAAGATCATGAACAACAGCTGAAGATAGCATACCAGATGCAACGAATATAAGAGGAGGGTTGTTGACAACAAGGAGGTGGAACATGGTTGCAAGCTCAAGCAAGTCCATTGATGATGAAAGCAACTTTGGAGACTCTGGCTATGAAGTGAAAGTGCGACATGAAGATCGTGTGAAGGCAGAAGATGGAATAAATAAGGAGTTGCATGTGTTGAAGCAGCAACTCAAGAAGAACAGGAAGCTACACAGGCATATGAATGAGTTGCAACAGGGACAGGAACAGTAGTGGGCACAAAATGCACTCACAGATGAAATTGCGCTCATACAAGTTAAGGATCCATCCCAGCAATTGACACATAGTAGACATGGTGAGCAGTGTTGTTGATCACATGCAATGGATTCAGCAACATGCATTTCGTTGAGCACATGCATGCACTCCAACCCATTCAACACACTCACCAAGGCAAAGAAAAGAAGCAAGTCCAACTATGGTTGAACATGTACTTCATCAAGTTGATGTGCATGACCACCAGCACATACTTGAAGATCAGCATGGACACTACGCATCAGTGTGTTATCGGTTCAACCATACCCAAGAAGACCATGCGCATGTTAGAAGACAAGTTGGATGAAGGGGCCGAACCAATGCACCATTTGCAATGGAGGCAAGAGTTTGCTTCAGCAATATGTCCCCATGAGGTGCATGCACACCATCATGGATGACCAAGCTTGGCATCATCTCACCACCTTCACCATCACAAGCATGTCAAATATTTGGTCTCATCACAGTGGACCAAGTGCCAATGATGTCTTACAAGGCTTGCTCAAGCCATGTTGTCTCACATTAGTACATGTGCATTGTAATGTTGAGTCATATCAAGTGTAATTCATGTGTCAATGGTTGGATGTAACATTCATAGAGTAGGTGAAGAGTCATGAGGGTAGTTGAACTATCACAAAGGGGAATTTCAAGGGTCACCCCACCCTTTGCTATAAATAGTCCCTCATAACTCATTGTATAGGATTTTGGTCAGCCAAGCTTCTACTAAGGCTATCTTGAAGAAGGCTTGGACAGTATTGTAACGAGTCTTGGCTTCTCCATTGCACGGAGCTAGTACATCTCTTTAGAGGAGCAGGTGGATGTGGTTGTAAAGTTCCACTGTTGGGGCTAGCAGGTTTACATGGATGTATTGTATGATTGTGACTTACACTTCTTTATATAATAAGAGCCAGCACATTTTCATGCATATGTTGTTATTGTAGTTGGACTGCTCCAGTTGCTTTAATGATATATGTTGTTTAACTTACATACTTGTGTATGAACTAGTTCACATGCAAATATATGAATCTTGTTGTTAATGTCTTGCATATGTTGTTAATATTGTCATCTTTCGTGTCGACTATTTTACCGAACATCAGACATACATTTCACTTGAACCTTGCTATAACAATAGTCGCACTTGTCTCGGACCGATCCGTGAGAGTTGTATGTGTTATCTTAACTTGTATGATGTGATTGATGCATCTCAGTGGACTACTCCACCAGAAGTTGTGCATGTCCTTTGTGTTATGTGTTCCTAGCCGAGTTGGGACTAATCCCTTTCAACCTAGAACTCACCTTCACCTCCTTCTCCCTTTGAAGTGTTAGAACCTATCATACACCTTCCTTGACTCACTGCATCAGTCACACCCTTGCTACTAACAAAGTTATCTTACTCGCCTCTTTGCGACATCGCGGTCAAGGCATTACCTTACGACCCACTGCTGGGACTCCTACACCAAACGGTCTGAGGTATGATTGGGACTTCTTACCGTGGAGATCCCCTTGAAATGTTGGTGGGTCCAGCACCGTCAACATTTTTGGTGGTAGAAGGAGGGCCTGATGATAAGTAGTGTCCTCTCATCCAGTTTTGAACCTTTGCATATGTTTCATGGAGTCTTTCACTCTTCTTCCCCCGAGTTGTTTTTCGAATCGTGAAGATGTATCCATCTCAAGGAATCTTTTCGATCTCTTGTCCACTCACACGTATGATGGTGAAAGTAAAAGTGGCATGGCCTGCAAACTTACATAACTTTCTTTCCATGATTCATGAGGAAGATGAGTTTTCTAACAAATAGGTCGGTTTGCTTCTTGCATACACACTTCATGAATCTCAATTTCATTGGTGCTCATCCTACCAGCTGACACCGTGCACTCTTTTGAGCACTTTTGTGATCTTATTGAAGACACTATCTATCATTTTGATCTAGACCATCTTGACCAAAAACTGTTACAGCAACGAAGGGCTCCAGATGAATCCATTATTTATTTTTGGCAGCACTTCCGTGACTTGCAGTTTCAAGCTCTAAGGAGCCAAACGAAATTTCCTTATCTTTGGGACCGGTGCAAGTAATGCCTTAAGAAATATGCCCATCCCAAGAGAAAGTTTGAGATCAAGCCTCACTCAACATTATTTGTTGATGGAGCTGCGCAATATTATGTGGAAGCAGACATTGTCTCAACTGATTGTTCACCTTCCTCTTATTCAACAGCTTCACCACTGCCCAGTGATGTTGACGATCATGCTCACACACCTGTTCATTTTTCACACCCGCCCAACATCCATTCACTCAATTTTCACGTAGATTTGGTTTTGGTTCCTTCAATTCCTCATATGCATTCTTTTCTACAACCTCCGTCTTCGCACCCGGGTGTTCCTCCGGATGATGTTTTCTTGCGTTCATCCATTCCAGACTCTTCACTTCTTGTGAACGAGGAACAACCCACTGATAGAGTTGGTGTTGCAAACCCGACATGCGCTATCATTCATGAAGAGTATGAGTGGGAGCTTGAGCATCAACACTCTGCAAAGTATGACTCCCTTTCGTCTGAGCCCACTTCGTTCTTTCCTAACATCGTTGGTGAACCTACCATCCATGATTTCGCATGTGTGTCTTCATCCATGGATGCACCCATTTTTTATCTTTCATAGGACACATCGCATGTTAGCCCATCATCCAACAATGGAGAGGACCAATCATTCATTGGAAATCCACTTGATCTTTCATCTGCTTTTTCCAGAAACATGGAGGGTGAACATCCTTCCTCCTCATCTACCCCTTTGTGTGGTTCATCAAACCATGAGGATGCTGACCAACAGCCTAAATTTTATGATCTTGGTTGTCATGATCTATTCACCTCATCATCCGATCACGATGTTGATTCACTCATTGTTAATCCGTCTAAGCCATTGGTCTATGAAGATCCATCTGTCAACGAAGTCAAAACCCCACGAACCATCAAGGCACTTCAGCCCGAGTTGAAGGTTATGGTATGCCCTCGTTGTCCTGAGGTTAGTTTTACTTCCGATCAGGAAATTGTTCAAACACTCAAGGCTCCTCATCACTCATTTGTATGCACTCAAGATAAATCTAACACTCATATTTTACTTTCTCCACTCGAACTACACGATCCCATTACTCATGCATTGGAGGAGTCTTACATTGCAAGCACTCGTGTGCAACGCAAGTTATCTTTGTTTCTTTCATTTTCTTGCATGTCACAGTCAAAAGTGTGCTTATGCTTCAAAGTTGCACGTAATGTCACACAGCACCATGATAAGTCTGCGGACTACCCGTCATGCACATGGACTCACTTATGTCCTGTGGGCACTTTGAATCATGAAGTGTAGTTGTCTTCATTGTTATATATTTCTTGCTTTCTAGTTCGCACAACTAGTTTTCTCGCAGACCAAGACTTCACCAACATGGGTCTACCAATGCGCCGATGGCTTCATTGGAAGTATCACTTAACATGATAAGGCCCATTTACCATTAGTGTAGGAGTAGGAGTAGTGTTTGATTTTAGTTGTTTGCTTGCATGCTTGTTTGCTTATGTGCTTTGTTTGCTTGTTTGTTTGTTTGCTTGATTGTTCACTTGCTTCTCTTTCATTTTTTCTTCTGCTCTTGCTTTTCTTTGTTGATTGTTAGCTCATTCGTTTGTTTCATTCATAGGTTATTTTTCCATGAAACCATGTATGACTCTTGAAGCAAGCTGGGTAAAGTACAAGGGGGCTTGTACAACTATCACTACTTGTTTATCTGTCATCTTGCCTCTATATGATGAGATTGTTAATTTTATTCCATGATACATCAAATGAAAATGAGTACTATTTGAAGTGAACCTTGGTGTAAGCACAATGCTTGCGCGCTAACTAGTTTCACCTTATATAGTCGATTGTTTTTGGGTTAACCCTTGTTAGCTCAGTCAAGTAGAGTAAGGTAAGGGGAAAAACCTTTATAGGCACATCAAAGATACAATAAACTACTTCTCTGTTGGAAAAACCTCTTCTGCTCTCAATAAGTCGGGATCTCTCTTCTCCCTCTGAAATGAATAAGTGTTATGCATAGTGAAAAATTAAAAAATTAAAAGTCAAAAATTAAAAATGAAAAATGAATATGGAGAAAGAAGAGAAAGGCTTCCTGCGTAGGGAGATGATGCAAGTAACTCCATCGGGATACTGACCAGGCTCGTTGATAGTGAACCATGCTTTTGTTCCTATGTGACTCCACCAGGGTACTGTCTAGGCCTGCTGGCAGTGGAGCAACACTAGAGATGAAACTAAGACTCTGATGACTATACTTCGTGTGCACCTATATACCCCTCAACCCCAACAAAACAACTATGTTTCCTTGGCTTGGAATTCATGTCAATTGACCAAGGGTTTGGAAGATGCTACATCTTACAATAAAGTTAGTGTGAAACCCAGATGAGCTAAAAACTGAACAATACTTCAGGACGTGTTAGACTTGCTTTTCACAAACAAGGTCCATTCAGAGAGCTAGAGTTCTACCAGTGTGTCGCCAAGTGTTATAGTGACCACCTTCCAAATTTTTTCCTTAGCCTCATTTTGGAGCCTCCATTCCAACCTTCACATCAGCTTGCCTTGCTTCATCAAGTTCACAAGCTTCTGTGTCTTTCTTACACAAAGGGAGCCTGTCGGTCACAACTTAATCCATTCCCCTCACAAGTTGTTCACTCAGATTTGGTCCAGTTGTAGGCTGAGAAGCTTCCCCTTGAAAATTGCGCATTTTTTGAGGGTAACCAGCCTGCCCTCCAAAAATTGCGCAATCCTCTCTGGCAGCATGCTGGGCTCCAAGATTGCGTAATCCTGCCTACCAACACTCTCAGCAGGATTTGCGCAAATTTCCCCAACAAGGTTGCTCAACCCAAAATTTGTGCAAATATGGGCAGCAGTCATCTGCTCTACCCAGAAATTGCACAAATCTCCTAGGTAGACAGCTCAACTCCTAGCCAGAAATGCGTATTTTTCTCTAGCAGTTGAGTAGTCTCTTGCATGTGCAGCTGAGTTGACCAATTCGCTCCGGGACTGAGCAAAATAGACTTGCACGCATGAGCTACTTCTCCCAAGGCAGCATGCAAAGGCATCCCTTATTTCAGGGATCTATGTTTAGCAATTGGAGGTTACATGCAAGGAGAAATTTCGAAGCCTCCCACCAAGTGTTGCTTCCCCTAGGTTTGTGGCATGCATGTCACAACTTCAATGTTATCAAAACTCATCAATCAAACATTGCAAAGCTCATTCCTCACATCAACCTTGCAGTTCTAACATCCCACATCACATCTAGGAGCAGTCGGCACATTCAGCTCAGTTTTTTAGGGTAAGCTCACTTCCCATGCCTTGTGCTACATTTCTATCGCTTTTTGAGTTTTCGCTTGTAGGAGTATTGTTTGCTTGATTTCTTTGAACGCTTGTTGTCATTTACATATATACTAGCATTTCCTAGATCTGTTTCAGTTTTCGTTGCTATCTCACTGCTTTGCATGCATGAAACTGTTTTGCATGGACGTTCGCCCAACCGGTGAACTGCCTCACCCACATGCATGTTGATCTATTTTTTGAATCTTTCTTTCATGTTTTGCATGCACTGTCAATCACTTCTGCTATCACTTAATGTTGCCATGCATTTACTATCTTAATTGCTTTCAGTTACCCGTCGGTGAGTCGGACCAACCCTAACCCGAACTCTGCCTTCACCAAGGCTGCATTATGTAATCTAGGGAAGGAAGGCTCACCTTCCTCTCCATATTTTTGCATTCCTACCCAACACTGGCCTCCAGGACTGTTTTGTACATTTCTGGAGGACAGTGATTACTTGGCCGAAGAAATTGTACAAATCTCTCCCTAGGCCAACAATCCTTCCCAGGTGGAATTGTACATTCCACAATCCTAGCAGTCAGCAGCCATACAAGATAGTGCATTACGCACTTCCAGCAGTCAGTTGGTCTCTCAATAGTCCAGACTGTTCCTTGTGCAGTTTTGGCAGTTGGTCTCCGGACCTCCCAGCCAAAATTGCGCGACCTTCATGATCATGCACCCAGTTATGTCGCAAGTCATTTCTCATGTTCATTTTGGTTTTTGACTAACAGATTGCTTGTCATGAGTGTTACCATGTCTCCAGATTTCCCATGTGTTCATCAGCCTCTCAACAATACAGGTATAATCGTTTCCAAGACAGCAAAGATGAAGACATTGTTTAGAGCACACTTGGGGATGCAGTCGATCAAGTGTCCATGGACTTGCCTACCCACGAAGACATCAAGTTGTTCGTAGATAAGGACATCAAGATATGACAGTAGCAACATCATAGCAAGCAACATCATGAACAGCAACTGAAGATAGCATACCAAATGCAACGAATGTAAGAGGAGGGTTATTGACAACACGGAGGTGGAACAAGGTTGCAAGCTCAAGCAAGTCCATTGATGATGAAAGCAATTTTGGAGACTCTGGCTATGAAGTGGCAGCGTGACATGAAGATCACATGAAGGAAAAAGATGGAATAAATAAGGATTTGCATGTGCTAAAGCAGTAACCCGTGAAGAACAACTCAGGAAGAACAGGAAGTTGCATAGGCATACGAATGAGTTGCAACATGGACAGGAACAATAGTGGGTGCAACATGCACTCATGAATGAAATTGTGCTCGTACAAGTTAAGGATCCATCCCAGCAGTTGACACCAAGCAAAGATGGTGAGAAGTGTTGTTGATCGCATGCAAGGGATTTAGCAACATGCATTTGTTGAGCGCACGCATGCACTCCAACCCATTCAACGCACTCACCAAGGTGAAGACAAGAAGCAAGTCCAACTATTGTTGAACATGTACTTCATCAAGTTGATGCGCATGACCACCAGCACATACTTGAAGATCAGCACGGAAACTATGCATCAATGTGTTGTCGGTTCAACCGTAGCCAAGAAGACCATGCGCATTTTAGCAGACGAGTTGGATGAAGGGGTTGAACCAATGCACCGATTGCAATTGAGGCAAGAGTTCGCTTCAACAATATGTTCCCATGAGGTGCATGAACACCATCACGGACGACCAAGCTTGGCATCAACTCACCACCTTCACCATCACAAGCATGTCAAATATTTGGTCTCATCACAGCAAACCAAGTGCTAGTGATGTCTTGCAAGGCTTGCTCAAGCCATGTTGTCTCACATGAGTACATGTGCATTGTAATGTTGAGTCATGTCAAGTGTAAGTCATGTGTCAATGGTTGGATGTAACATTCATAGAGTAGATGAAGAGTCATGAGGGTAGTTGAACTGTCACAAAGAGGAATGTCAAGGGTCGCCCCACCCTTTGCTATAAATAGTCCTTCATAACTCATTGCATAGGCTTTTGGTCAACGAAGCTTCTACTAAGACTATCTTGAAGAAGGCTTGGACAGTATTGTAACATGCCTTGGCTTCTCCACTGCACAAAGCTAATACATCTCTTTGGAGGAGTAGGCGTATGTGGCTGTAACGTTCCACTGTTGGGGCTAGCAGGTTTACATGGATGTATTGTATGATTGTGACTTACACTTCTTTATATAATAAGAGCCAGCACATTTTCATGCATATGTTTTTATTGTAGTTGGATTGCTCCGTTGCTTTAATGATATGTGTTTTTTAACTTACGTGCTTGTGTATGAACTGATTCACATGCAATTATATGAATCTTGTTATTAATGTGTTGCATATGTTGTTAATGTTGTCATCGTTCGTGTTGACTTCTTTGCCAGACATCAGACAAACCTTTCACTTGAACCTTTCTATAACAATCGTTGCACTTTTTTCGGACTGATATGTGAGTGTTGTATGTGTTATCTTACCTTGTATGATGTGACTGTCGCATTCGAGTGGATTGCTCTGCCGGAAGTTGTGCATGTCCTTTATGTTGTTTGTTCCTAGCTGAGTTTGGACTGATCCCTTTCAACCTAGAACTCAGCTTCACCTCCTTCCCCCTTTGAAGTGTTATAACCTCTCATACACCCTCCTCAAATCACTGCATCAATCACACCCTTGCGACTGACAAAGTTATCTTATTTGCCTCAGTGCGAAATCACAGTCAAGGCATTACCTTACTACCCATTGTTGGGACTCCTACACCAAACGGTTTGAGGTCTAATTTGGACTTCTTACTCGGGAGATCCCCTTGACATGTTGGTGGGTCTAGCACCATCAATAGGATAAAATAATTCATCTACAAGTGATTGTCCTAAAATGGTACAGGAGGAACCTGAAATGCTACAGGAGCAACTAGAAGTACTATAGGTGGTAGATCTAATTGGAGAAGGAGTCCAAAAGGTCATGCATTATTTTGGGAAATGTTGGGAGAGGTCCAGCAAAAATTCATTCATCACTTATCCACTCCATTCAGCCAAATTTATCCTCAAAATTCCACTTCTTCCATTCATAAAAATAAAATAAAAAACACACACACACATAAAGGACTATTCCTTCACCTTTTTCACCACCTTCACCACCCTCTGATGATTCTAATCCTGTCCCTATTCCCCCTATTATTTTTCCTAATCCATGAATTCAATATGAGGTCTTGAGGACGAACTAAGTGACTGCTACAGGAAGGAGATCAGTCTTGTAGCAGATTGCATAGTTCTAGCAAGATCTTGAACAAGACATTTTACAACTCCAGAATAGAAGATCCAGCCACCCTAAGGCATCATGAGGCCATTCCCGAAACTTATAAAGGTCACACCATCCTTGAAGAGTAAATGTAAGGTCATTTATCCACTCAAATAGTCAGTAGATCAAACACCATTTTTTTTTAGGCAACATGCAAACATCAAGGCAACCAAATCTCTAGAATTTGAAATCAGTCACCATGGGCATCTAAAGATTACAACCCTAATCATTCAGTAGCTATAGGTCCTCTTTATTAGTTTCTACAAAATTCTTGACCACCCGAAAAAACATTAGTGCCTGATTCCAAGAGCACATTCATAAAATAAAAAGACCTACATCATCAAGTTTCAGCCAACAAAGAACATAAGAATTTCATATTTTTCTCAAGAAATGCAAGAAGGAAGGGAGAAAAACCAATAATCTCACAAAAGACACTAAAAAATAGCCTCACTCATGTCCAAATCTACCCTACAGCCATCAAAGGATTAGCATATCAGCAAGCAACCTCTGACAATAGGCATCAATGATGAATCAAGCCACCATGCAACACCTGCAACACAGTCTTTGGCTCCAACATCACCTGCAGAAAGGGTCTTCAATCCAAAACATCAACAACATCAAGCAGCTCCATAGGTAGGCAAGGTATGTAATCAAATCCTTTAGGCTTCATGAGTGCTATGTAATTGCTCTTTTGTGTGTCTAAGTATTGGGGGTCTATAAAGGCAACCATCCACGAGCCAGATACTTCACTAAACTCAATCTTTAACTAGCCTCATCTTCATCACCATTAGTCTCTCCTTTTCATCACCCTCAACATCCTTCAACAGTCCCCATCAAAATTAAGGAGTCATCTAGCCAACAAGAAAATTATTGGGGCTAGGTGAACGAAAAATTGAGGAGGACACCTCCCCCAAAGCCAAGGATAAACAACATGAGACATCCACGACAAGGCCAATCACTAGATCAACAACAACTAAGAAAATAAAAGCATAAACAACCTTGCTACAAGAGAAAGAAGAGGTGCTACAGGAGAAAGCATGGGTGCTATAGGAGAAAGATAGGGCTGCTACAAGAGAAAGACAGAGCTACAGATTGCAAAATCAAAGAAGGTAGATGATCATGTGGGACAAATACACCAAGTTTTCCCATCAAACTAGTATCAGGATCAGAGGGGTCGCCTAGAGCAAGACCATCCATGGTTGAGTTTTATTAAGAAGAAACCGCCTCTACAACTGCCTAAGACATCAAGAAGATACCAAAGGACACCATGACAAAGGAAGGAAAGAGGAAGAAGGTTAGGTTGCTAAAGGGTGAGCAACATTTTCAGTAAGGGGGAGATGATGGGCCCCAAAATTGTACATTTTATTAGGCCCATTTGATTATTTATAGACACTTAAAACGTGTATTTCACCCCCTTACTTGCACAGTATAGAGTTAATTTGTAGTATTAATGAGTCCTTAGAAATTTGGTTTATCCTTGCTTATTATGTGGCTAATATTATTTATTTTTGTACAAAATTGTGAGAATATTGGGAAGATTAAGAAGATTTGGAGGATGAGATAATTTAGGGACTTTCTCCCTACTATAGGAGGATCAATATTGGATAATAAATCAACGGGATATTATGAAATTATTGCACAAATTCTGGAGCTCTAGTGATTGAGAAAATCTAGGAATGTGTTCCTTGTCATTTAATGTAGATTCCTAGTGTTGGGAACCAGGTCCACTATTTGAGAGATTTTGGAGGGGAAAACTTCCTCCTTTCAAGGAGAATACTTCCTCATCATTTTTTATAAGTACCAATTCAAATTTTCCTCTAGGGGCATGTATTTCTTAGTCTTCTTGTGGAGAAAACTTGTATTTTTGCAGATGCACTTTCATTTCTAGCAGGGATGTACTTGGATTGATTCAAATAATGAAGTTTGGTGCCATTTTTATCTTCTAAAGCTTGTTCTCCTTCATATGAATCTTAGTATCCTTGGTCTTGGCCATCCCAAGAGCCCCAGATCACTTTTGTTTAATTTTATTTTATTCATTTCACTTCTTATTCACATGCATCTCTTATTCTTGTTTTTCCTATTTCTGCATTTAGTGTTGATGCTTCTTTTGTTGTAAGATTGGTTTAAATGATTGAAGTAAGTTATTTTGTAGGTTATTTACATAGTCACAAGAATGTTTCATCCTTAGAACAACTTTGAAAATTCATATTCATCATTGAGCTACTTGGATTGGTTTACTAGTTCATAAATCTAGAATTTCTCGAAGTCCCTTGTAGCAAAATAGTAGTAATTTTTTGCTATTTTTTAGAACGTGTTAGTGAGATTCACTTGAGTTTATTCCACTTGTATTAGG
Organism: Pinus taeda; assembly: GCA_000404065.3. Classification (NCBI taxonomy): domain Eukaryota; kingdom Viridiplantae; phylum Streptophyta; class Pinopsida; order Pinales; family Pinaceae; genus Pinus; species Pinus taeda. Next base: position 51,071 of record APFE030486753.1, on the reverse strand, counting down.
TCATAAAAACATTCAAGTTAATAAAAAAAATTACCCCAATGCATTTTCACTTGATTGGGTTAGGCATTTGATAGGTTAACTAGCTCACTAGTTCTTGAATTTTCAGTTTTTAGAGTAGTAATTTTATGCTATTTTTTAGCACATGTTAACAAGGGTATTCTAGATTGATTCCATTTGGAATAGATACTTAAGACATCCTACTTCATGAAAAAAAATTCATCCCATTTGAGTTTGATTTACTTGCGCATTTAGCAAGATTCTTGCTCCTGTAGCATTACAAACCTCCTGTGGCAATTGCATGTAGCAAACATATAACATCACTTTCCTTCACCAGTTTTGATCCCCACAGCAAATTTAACTTAGTATAGATTAATAATCACCCCTAGTATCTAAATACATGATTGGGGAAGATAAAAGACCACTTAGGATTTCCCTTTTTACCCCTACAACACATCTCAACAATTTGGGTTAATGGACATATTTATGAATTGGATAAGCTCAATAATGATTTCCTTGATTGCCACATGAAGTATATAATGAAATATGTCAATGGATCTAACCTCTTTGGAATGTAGTCATTTATTACATTCTCTTTCCTTCATGCACGTTATACTAGTTTACTTTCTTTATTCTTAAGTTAAGACTAGGTTCCCTTTTCAATGCAACTTTCACATCCTGCAATTAGGCTAGCGTTTGATTTCCATTTCTGCAATTAGGATTAGTGTTTACATTTGAGAAAGTATCATTTACATTGCTACAATTGGTTTAGGTTATATTTCATGATATTCACTCCATTACATTAGATCAACGAAAGAAGGACACATTGTATGTTTCACATATAGTGTCGACACCTCTTAAGTTTGTATGAAACCCGGGTTGATAATTTAAGTTGGTAGCCTTTGGATTTGCAAAATTCTTGTTACAATACTAAGGCTCATCAAAAGGTACCCCAAGTACATGTGAAAGTGGTCTTATCTTGGTATTCAAGGTTGATTTTTATTTGGTTGTACCCACTAAATCTGTCCTAGAAGGAGAAGAATTTCTTCCTTGCAAGGCCATCTAGGACTTGGTCAATGAAGGCAAAATGAAAATGGTCCTTCTTTGTAGCCTTGTTAAATTATCAGTAGTCAACATAGATCCTCCACTTCCTATTTTTCTTGGGGACTAAAATTAGAGGGTACACCCACTCACTATCTGAAATGGGATATATGAACCCTGCATCTAGTAACTTTTGTAATTCCTCTTTCACAATGCCCTTAAGAGTTGGGTTCATCCTTCTCTAGGGTTGGCACATGGGATTCCATCCCTCTTTGATGTAGATATGATGATTACATACTGAGGTATGCACACCCTTCATCTCCTTATAATCCCAAGCAAAAGCATCCAGGTGTTGCCTCATCACGCTAGATAATTGCTCCTCTTGTTCGACTGGGAGAGAGGGGTTGATATTTAGAGTTATGGATGGGTTGATTTCCACAACCATAGAATGTTCTGGGCCAAATTAATCAGATCTAAAATAATTCCAAGGACTACTTTCGGGTTCCTTTATTAGTTCATCAATTGACATGGCAGTGGGAGGTTGATTCTATAAGATATGGTTAATAAGGTCATCTTCATCCTGTTTCCCTTCCCCTATAACAATGTCCAGTATGCAGACTAGTTAGGGGGTTGTGTGATAAAATTCTTCCTCTTCCTCATTCTCTAACCACAAGGTAAATTCATGCTCAACATAAGGTTAAGCAAGAGGATACAACACAGGTTGTTTTGATAGATGCCCATTTTTTATGGTCATGTTCCCAACCCTGCAATTGATGTAGGCATCAATATTGGCCAACCAAGGTCTTCATAGGATGAGGGGATAGCCCTTAAACTTAGTTTTGGGTTGGAGGACAATGAAATTAGTGGGATACTCCCAAGATTCAATGGAGACCATTAAATCCTCAATAACTCCCTCGGGAGCTACTGCCGATCTATCTGCAAGTTGCAATATTGTAGTGGTATTCCTCAAGGCCCCTTGGAGTTTGAGCTTGAGCATGGTTTCCCTGGTAATCACATTGATTGCAGCCCCAAGGTCAATTAAAGTATTTGTGTTATGAGGACTAATCACAAGTGTGGACACAAGCAATCTCTGTGGGTTTCCAACAAAACCTAGTAACAAGCAAACAATCAAGCTAATTCCTTCCTAGAATCTATCTTTTCTTAAATCATAAACTAACAAGGTAAGAAAAGGAAATTCATACCGTATTACAACATGCTTGATGAAGATTCCCCTTTCTGCTTGAGTGAAGCTCCTCCATGCTTGAATCCATACCTGCATGGAAACAATGAAGGATAAAATACATATGCAGCATAAATGATTCAATAATTCAAACTATTGATAAAGAAGACTAGTAACAAACATCATTTCGGTGAACAAATAGAAATAACATAAACCATCCATAAAATCCATCAATTAATCCATTAAACAATGTAGTGAGAAGAAATGCTTTTTTTTATTAATTTCATAAACATAAAAGAGCTACAAAACTTGTGCCTTGATGTTGTGAAGCGCCTCCCATTGATCTCAATCCTCTCCAAGAATGATAATCTCTCCAACCTAATTTCTCTAGCATAAACTTACTCTCAGCAGCCTCTCCCAACTGCCCCACCTATGGCTTGATTGATAGGCCAAAAGGAATTAGTTTGAGATCCTTAGTCCAAGGATTGGATCCACTAAAAGATGGATGGGGTCTCCTTGAAGAATGGGGATTAGTTCCATAAAAAATGATGTTAGGTTTGAATAAACATGAGTTCAAGGCTTTCTGTTGGGAATGATTCACCCAACAATGCTTCTAGATCTCACTTTTTTATTTTCAGTTTTTATTGAGTTATGTGCACACTTTTTAGTGGTAGAAAAAGCACACATCTGCGCAATGATCAATGTCAATAAATTTGTATGTGCCAAAACTGACTAGGAAGCTACCAATGAGACTAAAAGTGGGTTTTATGGACCATGTTTCCTAGAATTTACACTTTATTCAAGGTATATAAGTTGTTGACTTGCAAGGGAGTGATTCGTGACACTTGGATGGATGGTGATAGATCCAATTTGATGATCATTTGTCATGGTGACAAAATGAATTGTAATAGATTTCATCCTAAAGTGCATAGTCAGAAAAGTTTGAGGACTGAAGTACTTTATCATATCAAGGATTGGAACAAAGGTCATGGTTGGAAACCTGCAAAAATCAATCAAGGATTAAAATGAAATATAATAATCATCACTGAGATAGGAATTCCCTTACTTAGAGTAAAGATAACTCAATGAATTAGTAGGGAAATACATCATTTCAAAGTAGATATAGGATGGACGAAACCATCAAGCATAAAAATCTTTATATAATCATGAATACAAAACTCCTCATAGCCTGGATAAATGAAACTAGATCTAGGGTATTGACTTCCATCTCTTGATCCATAGTACGAATCTAACCATGCGAGTAGATGTCTTGAAGTCAAACATGGCAGAAAACACTTGATTATCGGTCAATGATGTGAATCGTTAACAAGTGCGAGAGAAACCACCATTAATGACAATGGTCCTCAAGGTACTCTTAGTACAATCTATAGATTGTGAAAATACGATATGAAGTCGAACACTCATAGAATGATTCAATCGAAAGATAATGATGAGAACCTATCATCGAAGGTGATAAACCTACCGTTAATGCATGCAAGCTCAAAGGTACTGAAAAGGGTTTCTAGATCAACTTCCTACATAATGAACTAAAGTCTATAGGAAGCGACCCATTGCAAGAGGGCCTATGACACAAAACCCAATGTCAAGTTTTGAATAATAGTTTGCAATGAATGATTCAAGGATGGTCGATGTGATTAAAGGCTACAAATTGCAAGGTAATTTGAACTGAGGTTTAGAGTTCTCTTGAACATATTGGCGACACGATAAAATGACTTGGAAACATTTGACTCAATGATAATACCAAAACCAACTAAATGCTTTCAATGAGGGACGATTAACTGTGAGACAAATGGATTCCCCAACTTGAACATATATGTGGAGTGTTATGTTCAACAGTGACATACTGCCTGAAATACAAGAAACGAACTTTTCTTCTCAATTTTCCCCACCATTACTAGAAAGTACCTCTTTATTTTTTACAAGCTTGGGGAGGATAACATATGCTTGTCCTATAAGCTCATCTTTCGAATGAGTCCTCCAAAGTATTTTTAATGAACCCTAAGAAGGAGAAGTTTGATCTCGTCATGCTTAATGAGTCTTGTACTATTTAGATTTTATGAGTCCAGTAAAGGGGTAACTTGATGTCGTTTTCATATTTAAAGAGTTTGAAAAGACATGAAAAGAAAATATGTTCATTTCTTTCAACGTAAATTTTTATAAGCCAGGGAAAGTAAAGCTCAGTGTTTTCAGTTTTAGGGAGTCAGGAGAAAAACATAAGTAAAATCCATAGTCTTATTTTGCATAAATTTAGTCCCTCAAGCCTAAAAAAGGATAAAATAATGCAGGAGAGAACTCTATTGACCATGATTAGTCAACGAATACCTTTTTCGTAAATAGTTTGGTTCAATCCATAAAAGGGGTAAACTTATACTGAATAGACGGTTGCTCATTTAATTTTACGAGTTCGAACAATCAAGTACTCGATGATCTTTTCATTTTTAAGGAGTCTGAAAAGGGAATAAAGAGAACTCTAGGTTTTTTCCCTTTCGTAAATTTTAATGAGTTTGAAAAAATGATAAAAATATACTCAAATCACTGACTTTCAGTTTTAATTAACAAGCAGGAAAAGATGGGAAGAACTCGACATTTTCATGTATATTTTACGAGCATGAAAAGATAGCAACAAAAGCTCTGGATTTTCATGAGTTTAACGAGTCTTGAAAATAATAACCAAAATGGACTCGAGATAGGTTTCATTTTTACACAAACTTGAAACAAAGCAAAATTGTGCTTGAGGGTGGTTTCATTTTTACACAAGCTTGAAACAAAGAAAATTGTGCTTGAGATAAGTTTTCAAGCCCCAAACATGACTGCAAGGACAGATTCCCAATTTCAATCACCTAAGTAGACTACAAGTTACTAATAGGTGGATGTAATGAAGGCTTGTTTACGAGATCAGATGAAAGACTAGACTTAACATTTACGAGATATAGTTAAAACCTCAACTCAAATAGGGGAGGATTTGTTTCATTTTTTAACGAGCTTGACACAGGAAGAAATTATGCTCACAATGACTTGTTTCATTTTTTTAATGAGGTTGACACAATAAAAGAATGATCCTCAATGAATCTATTTCATTTTTTAATGAGGTTGACATAGTAAAAGAACTATCCTCCTAAGGATCTGTTTCATTTTTTAACGAGGTTGACACAATAAAACATTATGCTCAAGAGACCTATTTCATTTTTTAATGAGGTGGACATAGTAAAAGAACCATCCTCAAGGATGTTGTTTCGTTTTTTAACGAGCTCGAAACAGGAAAAGAATTATGCTCCATATGACCTGTTTCATTTATTAACAAGCTTGACACAGGAAAAGAACTATCCTAATATAAATTGTTTCATTTTTTAATAAGGTTGACACAGGAAGAGAACCATCCTCATAGGGTATGTTTCATTGCTTCCATATGGAAGAAACACATGTCAAGGGACACCCCTTGATCATGGCTTCCAAAAGGTTTTCATCAAATGAAAGAATAGTTCTATGGAAGGAACACATGTCAAGGGGATCAATAGGGATAAGAAAATTGTATGTGAATGTCCCCATTGAAGTTTTGACCACGTAAGTTACCGAATCTAAGTCAAAAGAAGTTTAGTAGACAATGAAAGGCTTGCTTGCATCAGTAACTGAAAACATGGGACAAGTTGCCACATAATTAACCTGTGGCGGGGTAGGTACCACTTACATATAAGGAACATTCAAGAGTGTTGGATGCCTGGTAGTCAAAGCAAGATCAATGTATGAAAGATGATCTACTGTCACAATGTTTTCATTGTGAGGGAATGACATCATGCAAAAGAGTGTCAATACGACAGATTTCATGGCATAAACATAGTCTCACCCAAGGAGAAAATTGAAATCCAAGGGACCTTGGACTACCATTAGATCGATACAAACAATATTACCTTCCAAGGTAATAGGTAACTTAGGAAGGTTCACTAACGGTTCCATTAAAAGCTAACAGATTCTGTGTAACAGGCACAAGTCGAGGAGAACCCAAAACTTTCCAAGTGGGCAAGGATAAAATACTAACAGAAGCACCTTCCTCTATATTTATGCGATGCACATTCTTATCATAAGCCTTCACAATGATTTGGAAAGGGGTGGAAGAAGGAAGACAAGGTTATGTCAGTCTACTCCAATAAAAAGAAATAGTCTCATTACTTGGATGGGGTCAAAAGAAACAGATGAAATGCCCCCATGTGTAGAAGAATATGAGTTAACATAAAGAACCTGAGCAGTATGAAGTTCACTCTCTAAAGGGAGAATGGGATCGACCGAAGATGGAATCGATTCAACCACTTGATCAACAAATGGTCCATCAACCTTAGTGATACATGTTTCACTCTCCAATGGAAGAGTGGGATTGACTGTACTTGGATTTAGATCAATCACTTCATCAACTAACGATAGGTGGGTAGAAATTTTGTGTTAATTAGTTGGAAGTTGTTGTCGTGAAATAGTAAATTTTTCCAACAATTTTTAGGCTTCATCCATGTGAGGGAAAAGGTGACTATGACGAGTCCCTTTGCATAACCTACAAGGAAACCTAAAGTTAACCTTTTTCACTGGAATCTGAGAATCACCGGTTGATGGATCAACAGTAAGTTGGTGAGAATTATTTGGCCATACTTCCAAAACCTTAGGAATATCAGGACAATTGATAAGGAAATGGTCATGCTTACAAAGATTGCAAGGGTATTTGAGCTTATGATGCATTCTGGAAGTTTCCTCAACATTACCATTATCTACAGCTATGGTTGGCTAGTTGACATCTTTCTTATCTTGCTTCTTCTTCTACTTCTCTTTCTTCTTCTTCTTAGTCACCTAGTTATTAGCATCAAGGCGTTTACTAGGCGAAGAAGAAGAAAGAGAAGAAGACATGTTGGGCGAAGAAGGTAAAGGGTCAACAGTAGGTTGGTGATGTTGAGATGGTGAACTCGATTGAGATGTTACAATTGAATTATTTGGAATTAAAGAAGTTGAAAACAACCATACAGGTAAACCTATCGTGAATCCAGGAAGTGACAATGTGGATATATAAGGAGGACTAAAATTTCCAAGATTGGGAAAAGGACTAAGATTCTCGTTAATGGGGATTCCTTGGTCGGTAAATTTTGGATTGGTAGCCATTAGATTCAATCCAAATAAGTTTCTATTATTAAGATTAAATAATATTCATAATCCAAACCTAAGGTATTGTAAAAAAAAATTAAAAAGTATATAACACATGCTAGTAAAACTAAACAGTCAAACCATGCAAACCGACTTTTTGACATTGAAATAACTAGTTGGTAATGAAATCCAACATCGCATATATCAAAGTGAAAACTGAATAATGATAGAGCGGATGGTACTAGTTAGACTGACAACCTTCTTAATGAAACAATCTGGTGGAAGTAACTTCACTTATGCCATCTCGAGTGAATAATACCCTCCAAAAAGTCCAAGTGATTCTAGTCAACATCTGTTCCATGTACAACAAAACCTTCCCTCTGTCATCACCTTGGGTAATAGCCCTAGGATTATGGTCACTAAGGTTACCAACTACAAGAATTCAATCTAAGGGGATAGTCGTAGATCGGACATACATGCAAGGGCAAAGCAACAAAGCTTAATCCCCTTGAAATCTCTTCAACATGTTTAATTGGAGGGGTACTTTCAAGTGACCCCAAGTACCTTTCGAAACCGTTTGTAATACGTGTAAATCATTGTACCATAGCCAATGAGGTGGTTACAATCACTTCACCAGGTCTGATATGATCTTGTGCTTGACTCATTTCTAAGGGGAGCTTCCAGAGAAAAATTGTAGTAAATGGATTTTTTCTCCCTATCACAAGATATTATTGTTTGTTTGCAACTTTAGAAAGTTTATTCACTTCCCTATTCCAAATCCCTACAACCTAATCTATGCTAGGTGGTGTTATCACTCAATAGTTTCTCAAGGTTAAAGAAATAAATCATCGAGGTAACCACAAACCTACTTTTGAGATCAAGATCTAGCCTTCCTAATGCTCAGAGAGGGCTCTCTCTTAATGATTTAACTTTGTTGAGTTAATTGATTTTAGGCTAGTTATGTAAGGTTGGTTTTTGATTTGATTTGGTGGTGGGATCACTTACTTAGATGGATAGATGAATGTCTATTTTCCATTAGGCTATGGAGTCAATCAGGCTTTGCAAACAGAACAACAACAAGCCATAAAGAAAATGTTACAGGGCAAGATAAGTGAGCAATATCAAATCTCAAAGGTTGGATGGTGAAATGATTTCCAATTGGGGTCAAGGAGCAGTTAAAGATTCCTTAAACCGGATTATGAAGAGAAATGCAAGAGGTCAACCAGGCTGGGAGAGAAATTAAAGGTTCTCAAATCTGAATATCAGAGGAAAACATATAAATGATCAAATGTGCAAAACAGAGTGTACTTAAACAAGTTCTAAGTTATATTTCCAGTTTAATTCATTTAAATTTGGATAACATTTAAGTTTATGAAACACTTATAAAAAGAACATAAACAAGATGAAATTTGTACTTCACTGAGATAGCTCAACACATGAATCCTGTAAAGAAGTTTCTTTATAACTTGTCCTGTCTGTCAACTGGAAATTGTTACAATAACCCTTAGGTAGTAGATCAGTTAGCTATAACAATATTCAGAAATCCACCCCTAATACTTCAAATTATGAAGTATTTATACATAAATTAATACCAAATATCCTGTCAACTGACTAGGATTTATTCTAGGAATAAAATATCTAGATGCTAAAAGGTAGTGACACCTTTCAACTGACTGAAAATTGTCCCTATTTTACTTGATAGTTGTTATCTATCTATTTCTTTTATGCTGGTTTGTCTCTCATGCTTTCTTCTTCCTCTGTCTTTTAACTGTAGTAAATCTTTCACCTGACTGCTCTATCACCTTCTTTCATTTTTACCTTTTACTGTAAATCTTACTCACTCTTTCATGCTTCTATGTTTTTAGTAAAAATGATTTTTACTAGAAGACACATGTAGAATACAAAATGTTTCTTGGAGAGTAGTTTGTAAGAATATTTTGTTGTGCTGGTGAAAATGTTTTCATCTTTGTTTTAACATTTACTATGTAAATTGTTTCCTTCTACTCTGCAGTTGTATTAAGCTTGACTTTATCTTTGTATACAAAACTCCTCCTCAATGAAGCCTTTTAATACATTTCCTAAGAATCAGAAGCAAACAGGTTTTATAACTAGTGTCAAAACTTGTTTGTCCAATCTCCTAGCCTGTTAATTACCTGCAAAGAACACAGGTTGGCAGGGAGGTGATAATGGCTTCAAGGAACAAGGAAGTCTCTAGAAGGAGTCCAGAGCGTGTTCAAGAGGTAATCAACAGTCAAATTTGGTTGCAAAGGCTCAGGGTGGCGCAAGAAGGCTTAGGCAACTTTCACAGTGCGAATGAGCATCTTCATCTTTTTAATAGGTATTGGTTAGAATTTTGGTGTGGCAATTATAAATGAACAGTGAGTGGTTTTGGCTTTTGGAAGGAGGTGGTTTCAGGGGCCATTGCGCAGTCAGGCAGTATTTCCCTGAGAGCACGCGAGTTTGCCTAGAACTGCCACGTAGCCAAAAAAGGCCCAAGCAAAACCGTGAATCTCACATGCTTTCGAGCTGATAAAGGTCAAATAGGGGATAAACGCTATATGGATATGCGTTGTCAGATCTGGAAGTGGTTGATCAGAGGGCTATCGTGGGGAAAAGTTGCGAGGGTTGAATGGGGGAGTGGGTTCAGATTTAATTAAAATGAAATGTAATTAATTAAAGAGTAATTGCGGGATTTAACATATTGCAATGGGTTAATAAAATGCGGGACCAGGGAATAAATACACTAGGGATATAAGTTTAAAAGGGTATCAGGGAGGGTTTATTAACCACAACCAAGGTGGTGGGTTAAAAGGGTTTATGTCGGGGAAAATGTGAACTTAGGGGAATTAATCAAATAATGCAGTGGGGGGGATAAAACTTAAGATAAATGGTTTTTATGGGTTTTAATGGGTTTTTAGGGAAATTAATAAGGGGGGAAGTGATTTTTTCAATGGGAAATGGGTTTCACACTAGGGAAAAGGGGTTTTGGGTAGGGAAATGACCTTTAGAGGGTAATTTTCTAGGGAAATGTGTGAAACCAAGGGATAAGGGTCAAAATGGAGGGAAAATGGTACTTTTATAAGAAATGAGGGGAAAATGGGGGAAATTAGTAAATAAGTAGTGGGGGGTGAAATGAAATGAGGGGAAGTTAACCAAATCAACTTGTGAACATCCTTTCACTTTCATAACTACTCCTACACATTGAAACATAGGATTAAGCATGATAAATGTGCTTCTGCTTTAACAACCTTGTACTTTTGCAACTTTTCTTGCACCTACCCTTTACTCACCCTAACATTTTTTCTTCACTTTATTGGGTGCATTTAAACTAGCAGATCCTTTCTTTCCTTTTTCTTTTGAAAATTAAACTATGTAATTCTAACCTTATATCTTCCAATGGCTCAAATTAAGCTATTGAGCACATTTTATTTCTCTACCTAACTACTGATCTGCCAAGTTTAAACAGTTTGGCTAGATCTTTATTCTCTATCTATGAACATGAAATTCAAAGCATGAACTAGTCAAGATTAAGCTATTTGACTATCATGGGCTGTGGCATTTATAACAAGCTACACACAACCATTTTTTTGCACATTGAAGTAAAAAGTAGTGGCACTTGAATTTTCACACTTTCATGATCTGTTTTTGTTTGGGGTTCATATTTTTTTTCACCTTTTTTTTTTATCTTTTCTTATTCTTTTTGTCCTTTGATATTTCTTTTAGGACATACCCTCTTTACACTCTTTAATTTCTAATATGGAAAACATTTGTAGAAAAGCATGTACAATATTACAAGACTTAACATAGTCAATTCAAAATATGATCCCTATTATTATAGAAACCTAACAGGTGGAAATATAATAAAAATTCTAAATGAAATTTATTAACGTTTTGTTATTAGTTGTTATTTACTCAAAGGATAAATGGACGTGAAACTGATGGTATTATGACTTGACTCAAAACTCTAATGCATCAAATATGAAATTTGTAATCTCTTCATTTTGATGAATTCTACCTAGAGTCAGTAAAGAGGTTCTTCTTTAAAATATTAACTCTAGAATGTACCACTTCTAATTTTTCAATGAAATTCAAAGCTCTAAGTTGAAAACCACGTAATGTAATCTATGCACAATATGTGTTCATGAAATGAGAATTCTAACCATGCAAATGTAATCTATGCAAGAGAATTTCAAAACAAACACAAGATGATTCCAAATCAGGGAAAGAACAACAAGGCTATTTCTCTTCACTAATACAACTAAAGAACCAATCAAATATAAGTAAAGGAAATCAAGTGTAAATTCCAAAGGTAAAAAATAATGACACATAAAGGTGATTAACACTCAGACACAATTCAACCCCCCCAACAACTGAGGGGGAACTTTTTTTGCAAAAATGAAAGAAAAAACATGCAAAATTTGTTAAGAAATTGAGACAAACCTTTGAGAAATTACCAAAGGAAATCAAATTCAAAACACCCAATGAAATCCTTAAAATGAAAGGGCTTGAATGAATGTTATGAAATCAACACTTAAAGTGTAATTCTGATTAAACTTCAGAACTGGAATAAAAATGAATTATGTTTTCAATGCAACACAAGAAGCACATCTCATCACAACATTAATTCTTGAGAAACCCTACTGTTAGACCCCAGAATTGTTGTATCTAATGCATATTTTTTCCCATTTGATGCCTCACTTATTCCCTTGTTTTACTAGTTTATGAACCTTTATGTTGCACATATATATTATTTTGATGCAATAGCAAATATTTACATTTGGTTTGCATTTTATACCTTATCTATATGCATTTCTTAGGTTTGATGTTCGTTAATGTTGTTAATGCAGGTCCTGCACTCCATTGGCTTGTTAAAGCAGGTCCTTTCATTGACATGTTCCTACACTAAAGAGAAACATTCCTGCACTAGAGAGCCGCCAATTTGGAGCTTCGACATCTTGGCACGCTTCCGAGGAAAACTAAGGAAGGTTTTTGTTAACAATGATGTTCTAACACCTTCCCATGAGTTGGATTGCACCCAAGTCACATGTGTGGGTCTCTAGAAGCAAATCAACAAATCTTCTCAAAATCCACACAATTTCCAAACTATCAAGTTTGACCTCGATATGCATGCAGCTGGAGGCGAATCTCGAAAATCCGAGAAAATGGGTTTTTTACCAGTATAACAAATTATCTAGAGCCAAAACTGTCTCCTAATATTCATAATGGTATACAATTTACATGAAGGTCTTTGAGGCAGTTTTATAAAAAAAGATTGTTTTCCAGAATTTTAGGATCTTAGTTTTGCAAAAGTATCCAAGCATTCAACTTCAGGCATGAATTCTGAGGTAATGGAGATGAATCAGAAAATTATGAAAAAGGTTATTGTTTTCAACATAACAAATTATGTTTCCTCCAAACAACGTTCCCAGATTAGTAATGGTTAAGAAGATACGAAGTGTTCTTTGGAGGTAGTTTGTGAAAAGTACCAATTTTTCGAGAATTCCAGGATATGCCAGAAATGGAAAATTCGTATCAGGCCTACATTTTCTCAATGGGACAATGTTTGTACTAGTCTCCTATTAATGGTAAGTAGTTGGGATTCAATCCCTCACCTGGTTTGCAAAGGTTTGGCTTGTTCAAGACCTATCATGTAATTGTAAATTATATAAAAGCCAAACCATGGCTTTGTTTGGGAGGAGAAAACCAATGATTGCACTTCAATGTTGTTGGATCAAGTTTAGGGGGCTCTTGTGCCTTCCCTATGATCAGTTCGAGGCTAGATTCAAAGCTTTGATGTATAATTTCATCAAACATTCAAGCTAGTCTAAGGAGCTATGCCAGTTTATCAATTTTTGAGTTTAAACCTTATGTGAATGAGTTCTTTGTGTATTTGATTTCCTAGATTTCGTAAAGGGAAATTAGATGGTTAGCTAGGGCCCAACCAACCCAAATCATTCTCCTTCTTTTGTAACGTGTGTTAGATATATTTCCTTATGCAGGGTTGGAGCAAGAAGTATTTCATTTCTTTTATATAGCTAACAGATTTTTGCCTTCTTCATAAACTGTGTGACTCAGATCCGAGGTGTGAAGGTGCAGGTGTGTTCATTTATTGAAGATTGTAGTAGCATTTTTCCTTTTGTGTAGTTTTCTTTCTCCAAATGGTGTGTTTCAGTTTACTTGCACCAACGTGTTTTAATTATGCAAGTGAGGGTTGTTTCCGCAAGGGTCTTTATTTCTGCAAGTGGATCTATTTTCTTTATGTAAGTGTGTTTCATTTCTAAGTATGAAAGTGCGTTCTATGCAAGTTCATTTTCTTTAACTTGGGGTTGATTTATTTATATTTCCCTGAGCATTAGTGAAGTGTTGTCCACATTACGAGGATCTGTGGCTATGCTTATTTTCTTGTGAGAATAGTTTAGTTTAAGACTGGAATTTAGTGAAGGAGCCTTTGAATTGAAACCTCTATTTGGTAAAAGTGTGGATCTTGTTAATATCATGACAGTCATCTAGGAAAGAAGGGATGCTTTGTATTTAGAGTAAATGATCATTTTCACATGAAGAAGCTTTTTGTTGCAGTAGATATTTCCTTTGACTTTTGAAGTACTTTTCACTTTCGAATGAATGATTAAATAAGGAGTCTTTTTTATTATATATAATTATTTCTCTGCTCAGGTTTGCATTGCAAGTTAATTTCTGGTTAGCACACTTTACATTTCATGCAAGTGGTTCAAAATCTCCGTATAAAAATATTGATTTCTTAGTACAAGAATATTTGTTTCGGTATAGGAATCGATACCCTAGTACAGGAACAGAGTACCCTGGTATAGGAACCAAAAATTCTTATATGAAAGCCAAAATATTCAATATAGAAAACTAATACACTTATGGTGCAAAAACTTCATTTTAGTACAGGAATATCGTTCCATTACAGGAACTTTGTTCCAGTACAGGAACGTTGGTGCAATGTAGGAACATAGATTCAATCCAGGAAGGAAAATTTGTACTAGATACAAATGTACCTAAAAGTTTGATTGTTTTTCTATCTCATAGCTGCATTAATACTCAGTCACAAAAGATTTGCTTTATTTCCTTTATTTACCATAATTGTTTCTATTGATTCAAGTTCCTTTCATGAAGTTCTAGTGCAGGAACATATTTCATTTTCCAACATTATTTTCAAGGCATGCTTTAATTTTTCTTTCAAATTTTGTTACAAGTATTTTTCTTGAGTGAATCCAGTTTCCATAATGGTGTGGTGTCATTGTATTAACTAGTGTAGGTTGTTGAAGTCCTTCTCTGGCATTTCCAATGTTGCGCCTCTAAGTTTACGAACTCTGGATTGACAATTAAATGTTAGGTTTTTTATTACACCCAACAATTTGGTGCCATTGTCGAGGAGGCGCTTAGGGGATTCATCTTGGTGATCTGCTGAATTTAGTCTTCTCTTCACCTAGTTTCTCTTTCAAGTTTTTGTTCTTTGAATTTATTTATTTCATGCATATATTGGTTTGTTTTTTTTAAGTACTTTCATTGCCTAGGTACTGTAAGAACCCTCCCTATATATATTAATCCATGTGATAATAGAATATACCAGTTGGCTTGTTGAGAACATGAAAATGGTACTTTGAGGAATCATTCAATGAGGAGTTTTGATGCTGCTATAGAGACATATAAATCATCCAATTAAGAACTCACAAGTGCATAATTTAATATTTTGCTTGGACATAAAGTTAATATTATTAAATCTTTGATTCCAAAATTGGATAATTTGTAGGAAGAACAAAAGAAGGATGAAGAACCACTGTTGATCTTTTGCACCAACTGTAGAAAGAAACACTTCCTTGGGAAGTGTCCACTTAGTAGCCTGAAAGTTTGCAGAATTTGTGAAGAGGCCCATGCAACAGAACATTGCCCATCAATACTAGGATTACTAAAGGTACTCAAGAAATCAAGTAAGGAATCAAATCAACCACCAGTTATAATTCAAAACCCATCATCATTCAATAATTGGATTAATGCTTATTCTCTTGAGCAAGTTTCTCAATATATTTATAATCCTGCAGTTCCATGGAAAAATTTTAGTCCTCTTCCAATTGAATACGCTACTTCATGGCTGTAATGGCCCTCTCCCTAGACCTCATCCTCGATCCAGACATCCTCATGGCCTCAAGAATGGTTTGGAGCCTCGTCCCTAGGGAAGTCTTTCATGCAATATCAATTACTTGAACAACAATAACAACCATAATTTCTAGTTAATGCACCACCAAGTTATCCTCCTCCATGGTCACAACTACTTGTGCAACCTTACGCTAATCCATACCCTAGCCCTTATCCTACTCCATACCCTAACCCTCATCCAAACCCTAGTCCATATCTTAACCCACACCCTAGACCTAGCCTTAATCCATACCTTAATCCATACCCTAAACTTAGTTCAAACCCTAGTCCAAACCCTAACCCAAATCCTAATCTAAATCTGAAGCCTAGTCCAAGCCTTAACCCAAACCCTAGCCTAAACCATATCCCAAACCCTAATCCAAACCCACAAGTTGCACAATAATTTAAAACACCTAGTCTTCTTGTTGATTCCCCTATTGAGTATAATGATACATCTTCAAGGTTGGGGGAAGAGGTGAGTTTGGAAACATCTCCTATCACTATAGAACATTCACCTCAGGAAGAAACTTCACCATTAGAGGATCAATCTATAATTGGAACCTATTCTAAAACTGTTGTTGCTCAAAACCCTAGAATTTCCCTTCACCATTCTTGTCAATTTGAAAAGCAAATATTTGAGCCTAAACTTGAGGGATTTTTCTTTTATTTTTCACCATAATTTTTATGCCTCCAAGAGAGTGATTATCAATTTGTGGAGGATTTGTACGAGTTGGAGAATCATACATATGTGGATCCTATTGAATCCTGGTTTCAAGCAATCATCAACGCACCTTATTTTCTCATCATTCGACATCTCTTGGTACCATATCAATCAAAGCAACTAGTTTCTCATACTCTGGTATCTGTTGAGGCTTATTATTTAAAACTAAGTGTGAGTATATTTGATATTCTATTACGCACATGGCTACATTGGAAGTACTCCTACACTTGAAGGAGACCTTCCTTTATTTAAATTAGGTTAGGGTAGTATTAGAACAATAAATAAAAATTCCATTTGAAATAAAATTTTATAGCAACACTCTTGAAACTGCAATTCTTAAGGCACAACTATTGGAATTTCTATCATTAAGCACTCTTGTGGTAAGACTTGTCAAAAGAAATTCACCCTTAATGCCTCATATTCTATAAAGTGACTTTGATTGTTGGTTGAGATTAATCATTGGGTTAGTTAGGGGGATTGTTATTGTTATATTTAATACTTTCCACTCATAAGCTTAAAAACTTAATTTTGATCTATTCATTCTAACAAACTATCATCCAAGAAATCATTTCAAGTTTCTCTTTGAAGGTATTGATGAAAAGCCTCCTATGGTGGACCACTCCTATAAAACCCTAATGAGCTCTCATGAGAACCCTAGCATGATCAAGTCAAGGAATCTTTTAGTCATTATTCGAGATGTTTTCTTTAAAATGAGTCTTTAGGGTAGAAGGACCAATCGGTAAATATTAGTAATTAAAAACTTTTCACACCATCCCGTGCTCTAAAGGAGCATATTTGCCTCCCTGCCTATTAAGTAGCCTATTTAAGGTTAATTATAATCAGAGTTTCCTTAAAATGAATAATTGAGGGATGGGAAGTCTCATTACGAGCTGATCTACCATGATCATGGGTCCTAACGAGAATGACATTACACTACTAGTCACCAAGCCAAGGTAATGGATTTTAGTTGAAAAGCTGGAAGATAAGAGGTCTCATCACAAGCCGACTTATTCATTCTTGTTAGTTCTTGTGAATGGCACTATTGTTAGCTAGTTACCAAGCCAGGATGGTGGCCTTCAATTAAATTCTAAAAAGATGTAAATGCTTTCAATTGACTCTGAATTTATATATAATATATGGGACAAATGCATTTCGTGGGGTTAAAAGGCATCCTCGTCGAGGCTATACACACCTACTGGCAACAAGGCCATGCTTGTGGTATTAAAGTTGAATTTACACTATGATTTACCTAGTTTTTTTCGTCTTTCCCTGAACTCATTATCGTATCTATCTGAGAATGGCTTTAAGATCCTTTGGAGTTCTATCTTTCAGAAATAATTTGGTTTTTATGGATGTGGGACCCTTAGTGCATGTGATTCACTTTGCTTAAACAAGAGGAGCTTCAATTATACACTTGGGTAACAGTAAGATGGTCACCCTGGGAAGGTATCATTTTGTTATATTTCTTTTTCCCTATTTCCATCCATTTTAATGCCCTGGCTTCCAAAAAATGTCACTTTTATTTATAATAATGAGGTTATTGAAATTGAATACCTACTGACTAAGGCTGCTCTTAAGATGCTTCGAGGAAGTTTTGATTGTTGACTACTTCATGATAACATTGTTTTTGCAGTAATGACATTGTTAACATTTCTATGGTATCCCTAACATTTTATTTTCTTTTGATAAGTCTTACTTAATAAAGATGGACCAACAGACATTTTTCTGTCAGAACAGTCAAATCTAGCAAGAACAATATTATGAGTGTAGGAAGATTTATGTTTCAATTTTGGTTTTTTTGCAAGGGAACATCAATATAGCAGTTGATTCGCTTGCATGAGGACATGCAATATTATCGGCATGGGGGGATGTTAGACCCCGAAATTGTTGTATCTAATGCATCTTTTTTCCCATTTGATGCCTCACTTATTCCCTTATTTTACTAGTTTATGAAGCTTTATGTTGCACTTATATATTCTTTTGATGCAATAGCGAAGATTTACATTTGGTTTTCATTTTATATCCTCTCTATATGCTTTTCTTAGGTTTGATGTTCATTAATGTTGTTAATGCAGGTCCTGCACTCCACAGAGATCCTACACCAAAATGGAGGTATATGTCGGCTACTTCATCATTCAAGATTTCCACGGAGAAAAATGCTAGTTGGTAGTATAAACACATGTCTGGAATTATTTTGGATCCTTTTTTACAGTTAGAGGTTCATGTATCTTTCATTGACATGTTCCTGCACTAAGGAGCGGCATTCCTGCACTAGAGAGCCACCAATTTGGAGCTTCGGCATCTTGGCACGCTTTTGGGGAAAGCCGAGGAAGGTTTTTGTTAACAATGATGTTCTAACACCTTCCCATGAGTTGGATTTCATCCAGGTCACACGTGTGGGTCTCTAGAAGCAAATCAACAAATTTGCTCAAAATCTATATAATTTCCAAACTGCCGAGTTTGACCTCGATTTGCATGCAGTTGGAGGCAAATCTCAAAAATTCGATCAAATGGGTTTTTTACCAGTATAAAAAAAATATCTAGAACCAAAATCATTTTCTAAGATTCACAATGGTCTAAAAGTTACCTAAGGGTCTTTGAGGCAATTTTATAAAAGAAGATTGTTTTTCTAGAATTTTAGGATCTCATATTTGCAAAAGTATCCAAACAGTCAACTTCGGGCATGATTTTTGAGGTAATAGAGTTGAACCATAAAATTATGAGAAAGGTTATTTTTGTAAACATAATAAATTAGGGGTCCTCCAAACAATGTTCCTAGATTTGTAATGGTTAAGAATATATGAAGTGTTCTTTGGAGGCAATTTGTTAAAAATACAAATTTTTCCAAAATTCGAGAATATGCCTAGAAATGGAAAATTCATATCAAATCTGCATTTTCTCAATGGGACAATGGTTATATTGGTCTCCTATTGAAGGGAAGTAGTTGGGATTCAATCCCTCACCTTGTTTGCAAAGGTTTGGCTTGTTTAAAGCCTATCATGTAATTGTAAATTATATAAAAGCCAAACCATGGCTCTGTAGAGGAGGAGAAAACTAGTTATTGCACTTCCATGTTGTTGGATCAAGTTTTGGGGGCTCTTCCCCCTTCCCTATGATCAATTGGAGGCTAAATTGGAATCTTTGATCTATAATTGCATCAAACATTCAAGCTAATCTAAGGATCTATGTCGGTTTATCAATTTCTAAGTTTAAATCTTATGTGAGTGAGTTTCTTATGTATTTGATTTCCTAGATTTCGTAAAGGGAAATGAGCTGGTTGGCTAGGGCCCAGCTAAACCAGCTCGTTCTCCCTCTTTCGTAAGTTGTGTTAGATATATTTCCTTATCCAGGGTTGGAGCAAGAAGAATTTCATTTATTTTATATGGCTACCATATTTTTGCCTTCTTCATAAACAATGTGACTTATATCCGAGGTGTGAAGGTGTGGGTGTGTTCATTTACTGAAGATTGTAGTAGCATTTCTTTCCTTTGATGTGTAGTTTTGTTTCTGCAAATAGTGTGTCTCATTTTACTTGCACCATCATGTTTTAATTATGCAAGTGAGGGTTGCTTTCGCAGGGGTTGTTTATTTTTGCAAGTGGATCTATTTTATTTATGCAATTGCATTTCATTTCTGAGTATGCAAGTGTGTTCTATGCAAGTTTAAGATATTTAGTCCAAAAGGAAGTAGTTTAAGATATTTAGTCCAAGAATGAGATCCACTAAATGATGGATGAGGGCTCCTTGAAGAATGGGGATTAGCTCCATCAAAAATGAGGTTAGGCTCGAATAAACATGAGTTCAAGTCTTTCTATTGGGAGTGATTCACCCAAAAATATTTTGAGATCTCACTTTTTATTTTCACTTTTTATTGAGTCATGTGCACACTTTTTAGTGGCAAACAAAGCACACATTTATGCAGGGATCAATGTCAATAACTGCATATGCATAGTAACTGACTAGGAAACTACGCAGGAGACTAAAAGTGGGTCTATGGACCATGTTTCCCAGAATTTACACGTTATTCAAGGCATATAAGTTGTTTACTTACAAGGGAGTGCTTCATGACACTTAGATGGATGGCAAGAGATCTAATTAAATTGATGATAATTTTTCATGGTGACAAAATGAAGTGTAACAATTAACGACCATAATGCCATCAATGTGCACATCCACTATTGGGCTACCAGGATCTAAGTACTTTGGGGAGAGCACCCTCCCAAGCATCATATCAGATAGTTTTCCAACAACATTGATAGTGGGGGTATCTCTTCTTCTTCTCCCAGGCCTTTTGAAACATTCTTCCTTGATAAGCTTGTTTTAAATGGGAACATTCTTGATGGCCTGGAGAAGGGTTATTTTGACACACAAGTTCTTCAATTCTCCCAGAAGTTCCACCTCTTTTGGGGTGTGTTTTTTAGGGTGAACCAACCTTCTAGGATAAGGGGGTGCATTGGCTTGAGGAGCAGTCTCTTCCTTCTCTTCTTCAATTCCACCAGGAGGAGAAGGTGGGTATCTAGGAGCACCTTTCAAGACCAAAGTTTTATCTCATGGATTTCCACAACATAAGCAAGATAAGATGTCCCCCCATTATAAACCTCTTGTGATGATTATTGTTCAAGTTCAGATCGAATTGAGCAGGAATTTGAGGTTTCTTAGGTGGAGTATGGTAAGGAAATTGTGGTTGAGGTTGAGGTGGAGGCAGTATAGTAGGAGGTTTGGTTGTTTGAGGCCTCCACCCTGGTGAGAGGTTGCCCCATTGGGAATATTGGGGTGGATATCACTAAAAAGGAGCGTTGATAGGTTGAGGAGGATATTGAGGAGCATAAGGCAATGGAGGAGGTGTGGGCCATGATGGATGAGTGAAAGAGTACCAAGGCTTAATAGGTGCATGTTGATTTGGATTGTAATGATGATAGTGTGCACCTTGCATGCCTCATTGATATGGTCGAGGGCATTGAGGCCTCCTTTAGTTAACAAAAAAAAGTTGCTTTGAACCACCTTCTGCCCCCTAGTGTACAGCCTTCACACCTGGCAAAGAGGGACATTTGTTTTTTGCATGGTTTTCTTCACAGATAGAATATATTTCTATGACATTCAGTGAGCACTCATTCCTAGGGTGTCTCTTAGTGCATCTAGAGAAAAACATGCCTAGTTCCCTTTCTACTTCCTCTTGCTTCCTTTTAATTTTCATAGTATCCATCTATAGGGAAATGGTATGCAACATTTCACTCTTAAAATCCTCCAACATACTTCCTATCTCATGTTTGAGAGTTAATGTAGAGGGAGATGAACTAACCAAGCCTTGGCTAGACCTACCCTTTTTCCTAGTAACCCTAGAGAGATTATCAAATATTGTTTTGATGTCATCATAATAAATTGGGAGATGTATCCTCCAAAAAACATGTTGAGGGTTTCCATTACATCCTCCCTAATCCCTTGGAGAAGAACTAGCTTGAGTGATTCGAGGTCAAGGGTATAGTTAGCCCTCTTATAATTGAGTTGGAATCTCTCCTTATAGTCCTCTAAGTATTCATTTGGTCCTAGGTCCAGATTTCCTCCTTTGTTTCTTTGGACCTATAGTGATCATTGTACTTGTCATTGAAGGCTACATAGCCATTTCAAGGCTACATATTTGAGGGTATATGGAAAAAAATTCAACTTTTATTCATCTGAGGCATAGTTATAGGTCCTACAAACAACAACAAATTCAAGCATAAAGGTGTTAGGATCCTCAGAGGTTAGACCATCAAAATGTGGAAGGGAAGCATGGCTTATATTCTTCATTTTGGCCTCCCCATTGGTTTTTGTGATAGGGAAAATCTCATTTTGTCTATTTTCAGCCATGGTTTGGATATGTGAGATGGGTTCTTCTTCCCCTATGGGTTCCTAAGAAATTTCAGGTTGCTTCCCCAGAGGTTCTTCCAACTCCCCTACAGTCAAAGAGGGAAGTTCACAGTCACCAAAGAAGAATGGAGGTTCACTGCTTGAAGGGGTGGGGGTTTTTGGTAAGAATTTCCCTTGACTATCCCTTCTCCTAAGATGTATGAAATAACTAGCTCTATTTTTTTCAAATTATTTTTCTCTATTTTTTATTTTTATTTTTTTGAAGCTTTTAAGTCAATAAGACTAATGAAAAACAAAAACAACTCTTAAGTATAAACAAAACCTACTTGGACACCCCCCTGGAAATGATGCCAAAAAGTGATTAGCCCTGGTATTACACCAAGGATGTTGCAACTCCCAAAGCTTCTCAACTTAAATTATCAACCCGAGGTCCGTAAAAACTTAGAGGTGACAGTGTTATATGCAAAACAGGTTAGGTTATACTCATCTCACCCTCATATATTTGATTAGATCAAGGCTCTTAGAGAGCACTCTTTCAACTAACTACAAAAATAATTTCTTATGAAAGCATATCATGACTATAAGAAGATGAACATGATTCTAACTATACAAATGAAAATACCATTCATTAAATGTAAATGCTAATTGAAATTGTATGAAAGGAATATGCTAGCCTTATTTCATAATAAAACAATGCTACTATATTTTATTACCCAATAAAATCAATAGCCTACTTGCATGAATCATTTATCTAGTGGTAACTAGCTCAAAAATGAGGAACTCAGCCTTCAACACAACTATATAGATAAATGCTAAGTCTAATTCTACGCATTATCTTATGTTTGTAGTGAGGAAAGAATGAGGTTTGAGTGGTCTTGGAGTCTTCCTTATTCATGAAATCAAAGATTGGGAGCCGTTATTCAACTTCAGAGTGCGAGGGTCAAAGTTTGGAGCGAATCTGGTTGAAGAAAGCAACGTTATAGGAATGCTACAGGAGGCCATGTTTTGCTACAAGAGGGGGTCCAAGAGCTCTTTGAGGACAATAATGGTATCTTAAAGGTGAAGGAGGGTAGGCAAAGGTGAACGAAGGTGAATGAAGGGCGTGGGATCCCCTTAACCAAGCTTAGTACCCCTTAGACGCCTATCTTGCACCAAAGTTTATGCCCACACTGTCCTTCATTTGCCTTGGAAGAGGATCTTGGTGGCAGAGTTGGGAGGCAATGTAAAGTGTCCACGAGAGAGATGGAATAGTCTATATGGATGTGGAGAGGTGTCCCCACCCCTGCAAGTCAACAAAAATCCCTGCAGACTAGTCAAATGCATGCATCAAATAATTAACATCACAACAAAATATATCAACATGGAAAGGATGAGTTGAATTTTATTAAAATCTTCTCTACCCTACAATCACAACTCTAATTTCCAATTTAATGTTATTAACTTGTTTCAAAATCCAAGCACACAAAAGGATTACAATCCAACATTTAACAATTTCCAAGAAATCATAAACAAATATTTTTGGGTTGTTGCTATGGATTCTTCCAACCACTCTTCCCACAAGAGAGGTGATAGGAAAACATACAACTAAAATTTTGCAATATAATCCTACTCAAGTAGTAAAATAACTTACAGAAGGGAAGAACAAGAATAAAATACAATAGAGGGACTAAATCCTTTGGGTTGGGCCCAAACCCAAGGGTTTCATCCCCCCAAAACTAACTCAAATGGAGGCCAATAGTAAACTTCCCATTAACAGAAAATAAGAGTCACATACATGGCATGAAAGATGATAATAACAAGGTCAAGCACTAGGCTCTCAATAGCTATCATATCTCCCACAAAATTTTGAATCCTAATGAGCCTTTAGGCTTGTTTATTTATAATAAAAAAAAGTAGTTGAGGGCATTTCCCTTGAAAAGAGGAATGGTTCCTTCCAGAATATCGAGATTGCTGGATTTGATTCCATTGAATCTTCACATGCACTTGAGTTCCTCAGCTGCTAGTGAATTCGAGTTGTTGGTGAGGAATATTTGATATAAATCTAAGTTGGGGAGTTAATGCAGTTGTTGGGCGCGGGATGCCCCAAAAGAAGTTTTGGGGCTCATAGCCCAAATTTTGACCAAAGATTGTAATTTTGATGTAAAGACTCCACATTTTATGGGCACAGAGTGCGTAGTTTGTAAAAGAGTCATAGGGTTGTCTGCCCTTAGTTTTGTTATTGTAATGTAAGCTATAGAAATCTACCCATGGTACGTGGACCATGGGATTGTATAAATAGAGCGAGGCTCTAGGTAGTTAAGAGATAACAAAAATTAATAAGGAAAGATGAACATATGATATATGTGAGATAGATATGTGGAGTAAAGTCTAGTTTTTGGGTCGTAGAGTAGTGAAGGCTCTGCAGCTGAGTGCGCAGAGGGCTAATAGTCGGCAGCTGAGTGCGTGAACCCCTGCAACTGAGTGCGCAGGGCGAATCGAGTCTGTAACATGAATGTAAGATAGAATATATGTTTACGTGAAGTTAACTAAGATCTATTAAGAAGATAAGTAAGATATGTGGTGTAGTTTGGGGGAATAGTGCAGTTTACCGCCCTAGCAGCGTGAAAGCATCTCAGCCCCTGGTTAGGGCTGCACAAAAGATGATTATAATAGATTACGAAGGTATTGAAGGTTCGAACAAGTGCGCGAAATGACTTGTGTGAATACAGATCTAGTTGGACTAAGTCAACATCTCAGACATCTCAAGGTTGCAAAAACTTGGTTCCAGCGTCCCCCCATACTGCTTCGGGTGAGACTTCAGTCTGCGCTCTGCGGGCTGATGCTGAAAGGGCTAGTAGTGTAGGGATTTGTTTGACTAATGTTGAAATTTGGTACTGGAGGACAGGTGGTTCCCTTAGGCTTTGATCTTTGGCCTAGGGAAAAGTGTCCAAAAGATTTTAATTTTTCTCCTAAAGTGACTTTATAATTTTTATAAAGTTAAAATCTAATTTAAAAGTGACTTTAAGTGATAAAGTTACTAAGTCTAATTTTAAAGTGACTTTAATAAAGTTAATGTAAAATTAGAAAGGAAAAGTGACTTTGGAAATAAATGACTAAGTGGGTCTTTATTAAAGTGGGTGGAATTAAAAAATAGAAAGTGAGATTTAAATGTGCATTTAATCTCAGCCATTGATATAAATCTATCTCAGCCATTGGATTTAGGGATCACCCAAAAGTCATTTAGGGTTGGGTTAAGGGAGGAAAAGGAGAAAAAGATCATTCATTCTTTCATGAACAAATTGGGAGAAGGAGAGCAAGGGAGCAAGGGAGATTTCTGGACAGGTAGGAGAAAGAGGTAGCAGTTTGGCACACATACCAAGGCAGCTCTTCAGCAAATCCGTATAGCTGAAAGAACAAGCAGAAAAAGTTGATTTTTGCTGAGAAAATGGAGAAAAACTGATTTTTGGGCACGAATTTCGAGGAGACAAATTCTAGCACAGAAATCGAGGTATGTACGTATAGTCTGTACGGCTGTCCTTACAGTCCGTACGGCTGTTCGTACAGTCTGTACGGCTGTCCGTACGGTCCATACATCCATACGCCCGTATAGTGGTCAGGCCCCCATAAGCCAATAAATGGTTTTGTTGTTAGGACAAGAATCTGCATAGAGATGTCTAATGCCGTATCATTGGAATCCAACTAAGAAGGAAATTGAAGGCTGGTTAGATAGAAGAATTCACAAGTTCGCATAACAGGAGAACAAGAACCTGTGACTATCAAAAAGAAGAGTGGGTGGACTGCTACCTGTACATGGAGATCCATGAAATCTTCTTCATGTACTTCCCTACTAAGCTATATGAGTGGATCGCGAAGCTAGCAGATAGCCAAGGAAGGTGGAAACTTGACGGTCCTATTATGTGGACCCTAGAGTTAGTGCGAAGGTTGGAAGCATCAAAGGATAAGATTGTGCACAGGGTCAGGCCCCATAAGCCAATAAATGGTTTTGTTGTCGGGACAAGAATCTGCATAGAGATGTCTAATGACGTATCATTGGAATCCAACTAAGAAGGAAATTGAAGGTTGGTTAGATAGAAGAATTCATAAGTTCGCAACGCAGGAGAACAAGAACCTATGACTATCAAAAAGAAGAGTGGGTGGACTGCTACCTGTACATGGAGATCCATGAAATCTTCTTCATGTCCTTCCCTACTAAGCTATATGAGTGGATCGCGAAGCTAGCAGATAGCCAAGGAAGGTGGAAACTTGACGGTCCTATTATGTGGACCCTAGAGTTAGTGCGAAGGTTGGAAGCATCAAAGGATAAGATTGTGCACAACGTTGACCATTGGCTCAATTGTATTATAGGAGGATTCATTACTGAGTTCGTGATTGAAACCTTAGTTAGCTACAGCAAGGCAGAGTGATGCTTTCTCAAAGGACCACGAAGTAAGTACATAAAGTATTTGAATACTTGGATTAAAATGCTATTGTTCAAAAATAGGGTTATGTAGTTACCTTGATGTTCAGGGCTACGAGAAGTGGAAAAGCTTACAAGAACGAAGGAAATAAGGGACCAGAAACTAGCCCCTTGACTTCATCTCTGCGAGGGGACGAGGAAGAGCTCGCGAAGGTCTCACCACAAAGTGCGATCCATCTGATAAGGCAAAGAATTCCACTGAATTTTGAAGCACAGTCGATCATTGGATTCAAAGAGATCACGATGCTACCAAGTGAGACTCCTTGGGAGCTGGATCAGAGGTTGAAATGTATGATTCACGAAGCTAATATGGATCTAATGGACGGACAACATCGCGAGTGGTTTGTAGCTTCACTAATGCCACCTTTAAGGAGTGTGTTATCACATCAGAAGATAACGACTCAGGCGGAGGCCTTACAGATTGCTATGAGGCTACATGAGACCCCAATACAAGATCCTAGCCTAGGAGTTCAATAGATCCGCACGCAACTAAAGAATTTATGCCTTGAGATGCAGAGTTTGAAATAGGACACGACAACTCAACCAAAACTGCGTGAAGAGGTATGGTGCATAAAATGTAAGGGTCAGGGTCATGACAAGGACCACTTCTCAGTTTTCACAAATTACCTCACAGGAGGAGGATCGATTCCCTTAAGACCAAAAGCGCAAGCAGGACCTAGCACGAGCCTGCTTTGTGGTGCATGATTTCTCAAATAGCAGGACAACATGCCATAGACAATTGTCACTTGTTACAGAAGTATACACAAAATTCGCAACAGTTGTTCTGCAACTTTTGTAGGTCAGTGGGACATGATGAGCACACTTGTAGAAGCTATGAGTTAATGATGGATAAACTCCCACCTACAAAGTTCAAGCCAAAATGCGGCCCCTTAACCAAAATGCAGGAATGACGTGAACAAGATTTTAGGGGCACAAACGAGGCCGAGGTGGAGGAGGACCTGGAAGTGGTTATGGACAGTTGATATGCTACAATTACGAAGGGCCAGGACATTATGCCTACAATTGCAAGAATCCAACGCACCCATTGTGTTTGTATTGCACCTTGTTTGATCATGAGACAGAATATTGCCCTACACTGATAGCTAGGATATGCGACAAAGGAGCACTACCGCCTCCCCTGACTCAGAACCTATAGATGAAGAGGTTTGAGCTATGCGAGGAAGATCCGAATGTGAACATTGTGCTCCAAAGTGGAATCGTGATGGGAGATGACAAAGGAAAACAACCAAAAGATAGTACTTGGGTTCACAAAGCTCTGGTGAAAGAAGCAGAGTTTGATTTGGAACGCACTAGGGAAACCTCCATGGAAGCTAAGAAGAGCTTCGCTGATGCCACCACTTCGGGAAGCAAAGATAAACCAGAGTCAAAGATGGACCCATTTATGTCCACAACATTCCTGGAAACATGTCTGAAGCTACTATGCGATAATAAGGCAATGAAAGGGTTATAGGAACTCATTAACATATGTGTTGGGACCGTGCCAGGAGAATCGTGTGTAGTCAGAAAGATGGGAAAACATAAGACAAGAACAGTAAGGGAGATGAGACTAACTGCGCAGATTGGGGAATATGAGAAGGATCAAGTCATCCTAGATTTAGGATCAGATGTGAATTTTCTGCTGAAACAGACATGGGAACGAATGGGGCGACCTACGCTGTAGTGGTCTCCAATTTAGCTAAGGATGGTGAACCACTAGAAAATAATACCCATGGGGTGATTGCAGGGAATAACTATGGATATTGAGGGAGCGAGCACGCTGGCAGACTTTTAAGTGATAAAGATTGTTGATAAAAACAATCCCTACCCCGCACTCTTAGGAATTGATTGGGCCACTGACATGAATGGGGTGATCAATCTGAAAAAGCGAAAAATGATTTTTGAAAAGAAGTCACTACGCGTAATTGTACCCTTGGACCTTGTTGAAGGATCGCGTTATACGGAGCTGGTGCGTGACTATGAAAGTGATGATGATTTGGACTGCATCTATAAGATAACAGTGTGAAACCAGGATTGGTTGAATCCCACTATGGATGGGCAGATTGCATGGGAGCGTGAAAGCTCCTGTACTTCGAAATCGGATGAGGAAATGGAGCAATGGCAAAATCAATTACATGAGGTAACTACACTTAAGTGTAATATAATGACAAAGTCGTTACACTGCGTATCAACAAAAGTCAGAAACCTACCTACTTATGATGGTCTAAGTGAGGTAGATACCTTCTTGAATAAATTTGAAAGGGAGGTGTCGGAAAAGCAACAATTCTAGGCCTTGGATTGGGTACTGCGCGCTACGCCCATAAGATGGTGGAGTACACACAAAGGGAGCTTTGACGACTAGCGTGAATGTAGGGGAAATGATGCGAACACAATTTGGGAAGCCTAGGGTGCGACTGACAGATAAGTGAAATGGATAGAATGGTCCACACGTGCATCTGGTGAGGAGGATGCAGGCCTATGGAAAAAAGCCCCAACCTGCATGGATGCACATGTACTCCACGCTAAAAGACCTGGTCAATAAGCATGTGTTAGGGGGGAGCTCGCAGATGGCTCTTAATTTTGGGAAGACATTATGTAGGAAGAGAAATCACATAGAAGCATTCACTAAGGTATGCAACGTGCTGAAAAAAGTATGCAATGCACAACAAAGTGATTGGGACCTGCGTGTACCTACAGTATTATGGGCTTATAGGACGACATGCAAGAAACTGATGGGACAGACGCCTTTTAGGCGTGTCTATGGAGTGGAAGCTGTAATGCCTATGGAATACATCATGCCTAGTCTACACATAACAGTGCTCACAGGTATGATGGATCTCGAAGCCCTGGAGGAGAGGCTCACGCAATTGGAGGAGCTTGAGGAAGAATGATTTTTGGCTGGATTTCACCAATAGGTCCAAAAGCAGCGCGAAAAGGCTTGGCACGATCGAAATATTAAGTTGCACACCTTCAAGGTGAATTATTTGGTGTTTTTGTATGATAGTAAGTTCGATAAATTCCCAGGGGAAGCTCAGAATGCATTGGTTGGGACCGTATGTTATTAAGGCGATCACACATGGTGGTGTGGTTCAGTTGGTAAATTTAAATGGAGAACTCTTCACAGGAAAAGTCAATGGAAGTAGTTTGAAGACATAAATAGGGGGCTTGGCCATCTGACTCGCTGACAGAAGCATAGTCTTAGTGCTCCAGGCTGCTGAAAGGAGGCACGAGACGATAAACTACTCTGCCTGGGGACTACGCAATGTCAGGACTACGTGCAGTAGCAAAGTGTCCCAGGGTCCGCGACAGCGCGAGGATAGTTGTGATGCCACATAGGTTGACTGGAAGTGATCGTTACAATTACTATTCATGATGTGATGCTTGGTTTGAGACCAAATGGAGCGGGTGACAGGCATTTAAGGCAAACTTTATGGGCTAGATTCTTGAAAATATGCCGCCAATCGAGCATTAATGAATCAGATGTGGGGGGAACAGTGGAATTCAAATTCAAAAGGCACTATAAATTACAAAGGGTTGTCTAGCAAACAACACTTGGCTATTTGAGGATTGAGTTGTTGCGCGCACAAACACTCATGAACCTAGACTTGTTCGATCCTCTGAAGGCGAATTCGTTGCTTGAGAAATTACCTGAGATGTTGAGATACTTATGGAATCGCACTATAGAAGCACCTGAAGAAGCCATGGATACTAGAGTAAGGACCACCAAGGAAGTCGTGTAGGCCATTATGGAAGTGGAAGCCCTAGAAAATGCCGAGATAGTCGCAAAAATCCCTAAATCGTCGCGCACGCCGAGACCCAAGAAAGACAAGCAGGCCACGATATCGATGTGCATATCACCTAAAAATCCACTGAGGACTAGGCTTACCATGGAAGAAAAGGGGAAGGCTATCAATTTGGAAGCCGATGAGGAGGAAGAATTCGAAGAAATACTGGTAGAGGAGGAGGATGTACAAATGGAGGTTGAGACCCAGGGTACAGACCCTCTTACCAGGCTGCCCGCATATGTTCCTCCATGGAAGGGTAAAGTAAAGGTGCCCAAAGATATAGATGAGAGCAAGAGCTCTCTGCAAACTCCGCTACTCCCTGATGACATTATTTTTGAAGGAGCGCACTTAGGATGAGTGCCCGTGCTGAAGTTTCAGGATTGGGATCTCACAGACCACTAGAAGTTCCGGCATCTCACAACCTCACAGCTCATGTGCTAAAAGAAAGACATGTCGTCCAAAATCATAGAATTGGAGCCACGTAAATGGTTGAGAGGAGTTGAGAAAGTAAGGTTGCTAAACTTGCTCTGGGTGCAGCATTACCATCGCGCCCCAGTGACCATTTTCGTCATCAGGCAATTGCTCTGCCTGGTGCATGATGGGTGTTTGTGGCTGGAGGAGCCTATCCCTATCACAGACCATTTAATTCATAGAATTACTTGGCTCCCTTGCAAAGGGGAGGACCCAGCAAACATCTTAGAGGGAAAGAGCGATCATTTGGCCATCGCAGAGGCCATGAAAAAGAAGTTTAAGTTGGAGAAGAAGAAGAGAGGGCACGCCATTTCCAGAATCAAAAACCTTGCGGTTAAAGTTGTGACGCAGATATTGGCAGGGAAGGTTATGTAGAAGTGTCGTGCAGATGAGGTGCCCAAGCTGGTGGTTGCACTAGCAGCGCAATGTGCAGAAGGGGTCCAGTTCAACTAAGAAAATTACTTATGTGGAGAGTTCCTTGAGAACTGTCGCGAGGCACACGAGCAAGGAAAAAAATTTCACTATGCATGGCTTATGTTGTCCATAGTACTGGTGGCATGGGAATTGCCCGAAGATAGCCAGTTCCCGACAACCGCGCAGGACCTTCTGGAAGCAGCGATATACACTTCACTGTGGGCAACCAGGGATGCACAAAGGATAAGGGACAACAAAATATTCTAGGTGCTCATGGAGATGAACATCATAATGGGGATTATTCACAAGCCACAGTTATCACCCATAGTCTACAACAATCTGCAAAGCTTCACGAAGTTCAAGGCAGATTTTCACCATGTCTACATCAGGGCACGGAAGGACCCCACGATGACGTGGTGCAAGTTACCTTATCTGACGACAAACGATGTCATCTTCGCGGTCCTTGAGTCATGGCCGCCAGAGTGGCATGCTCCAGCTGGCTCCACGGTGGAAGCAAGGAAGTCCGTCGCACAGCAGAAAAAGGAAGAGGTAAAACTGTGGATAACACAATTGGCAGAGAAACATAGGAAGGAAGAAATAGTGGCTAAGGCCTAGGCGGAGCATGATGCTGCAAATTTAGCAAAAGAAGTGAGCGAAGGACAGAAGTCACCTTTACCTGAGCTAGAGACCGATACAGAGCAAGGTGGCGTGAACCCACAGACACCATCCACTCAGCTAAAGTGTCACACCCAAGAGAATAGGTAGGGTTTCGAAAGAAGTTAAAGGCTTCAAAGACTTCATTCAACCTGATCACCCTCACTGAGGGGGATCTACACGACATTGGCGAGACGGTGAGGGATGTCACCGCGGAGGCCCTCCAGCAATTTGAGGAGGAACACCAGATGGTGTTGGAAGCTCTCCAGGCACAGATATAGAAGTTGTAGGTGTGCACTCCACAGGCAGGCACTGTGTCAACCAGCCTTGCAGTAGGTACATCTGTGGCCATGCTACACGTCCAGATGACCAACACCATAGTGCTACCAGATGGAGCACTCATTACAAAAAATGAGGCCAAGAAACCTATGGTCAGTGGGTTGAAGGGAATCAGATTAAACATAGCAGCACTCCCTCGAGAGACACTTTATATTTTGCAAGATGGAGTTACTGCAGAACTACGAGCCAAGGAGGGTCGCGCACTCCAGGTAATGAGAGAGAAGCGCATCAACATTGAATAGTTGAGCCTACAGCGTGACGACATAGTGGCGCAGAACAAAAAAATAGTGTAGCTGATAGAGGAAACCTGCCAAATGGTCCTGGAGTTGGCCATTCAAGTAGAAGAACCAGTGGAAGCGCGCGTCCAAAAATTAGTAGGAAAGGTGCACGAGGCAAAAGAGGAAATGGCCAGGGTTCAACTCCTGGCCATTTCCTCTTTTGCCTTATGCATGAGCTAAACCTTCAGATAGCAGAACTGTAATTGAAGGCGCAACCTTCAACTCTACTGGAGGTTAAGGAGTAATGCACCATCACAATTACAATAGCAATAGCAAAGGTTAATAGTGTAGTGACAGACTCCACAAATCTGTTCGAGCATTTGTTTGAGGTTCTCACCACCCTGTAGGAGGACCCGAACATACAATGCCTAGAGATAGAGGCACGTGAGCTACAACAGAGACATGACGAAGTAAAAGGGACCACGCAGATGGTTGCCCTTACACAGAGGCTCACAAGGATGCAGCAGGCTAAAGCGCTCAAGGAGCAGGTGGACGTTGCTAGGGCATAAGGAATCAATTTTGAAGGTGTTCTTACAGCCGTGGATTGATGAGGAAAACACCATTAAATTCTCCATTGAAGTAAAGCAACATAAGAAAGGATCCAAGACAACAGTTCAGCCACAGCGGTCACTACACAGCACGTCGAGGAAGTACAGCAGGTAGCCGCTAAGTGCGTTGTCGAGCTTGCAGCAATCCAGTCAAAGTTGGGAGGTCTTCACGCAAAGATCTCCTCACCAACAGAGTGACTCGGTGGGCGAGTCACATTGTTTGTGTTGGGGGCCTGTTGGGGGCGGGATCCCCCAAGAGAAGTTTTTAGGATTAGATCCCAGAGTTTGACCAAATATTGTAATTTTGATGTAAAGACTCCACATTTTGTGGGCGTGGAGCACATAGTTTGTAAAAGAGTCATAGGGTTGTCCTTCCTTAGTTTTTTTATTGTAATCCTAGTTGTAGAAATCTACCCATGGTTCGCAGACCATGGGATTGTATATATAGAGCGAGGCTCTTAGTAGTTAAGATATAACAAAAATTGATAAGGAAATATGAACATATGATGTATGTGAGATAGATCTATGGAGTAAAGTCTATTTTTTGGGTCGTAGAGTAGGAGAAGGCTCTGTAGCTAAGTGCGCAGAGGCCTAGTAGTCCACAGCTAAGTGCATAGGGCAAGTCGAGTCTGTAACATGAATGCAAGATAGAATATCTATTTACACGAAGTTAACTAAGATATGTTACAAAGATAAGTAAGATACGTGGTGTATTTTGGGGGAATAGTGCAGTTAGGGCAGCACAAAAGCATCTCAACCCCTGGTTAGGGTTGCACGAAAGATGATTATAACAGATTGTGAAGGTATTGAAGGTTAGAATAAGTGCGCAAAATGACCTGCGCAAAGAAATATCTAGTTGGACTATGTCGACATCCCAGACATCTCAAGGGTGTGGAAACTTGGTTCCAGCATCCCCCCCTTACTGCTTTGGGTGAGACTTCATTCTATGCTCTACAAGTTGATGCCAAAAGGGCCAGAAGTGTATGGATTTGTTTCGCTAAATAACTCTGAACTTGGGTCAAGCCCCCATAAGCCAATAGTAGTGGACAAGTCCCCTGTATTCTCTCTAGATTTCTCCAATAAGCCCCTGCATAGTAAATATCTCCAAAATTGCTTCTTTTTCCTGCATATTAATCACATTAGGCCATGGAATATGACAAGAACCCTTTAGTCTTCCCACTAAGCATATTATGGTTTAAAATGCAAATTAATGTGAGAAAAGGAGAGTTTTATTGGCTAGAGCATATCATAATGGGACTCAAAATATACCTATTAATGGGACCCATCAACTGCATAGCACATATTTGGTCATGTGTTCACAAGGTACATTAGTGAACCCACTAGCTGTCGACAAATGGTAGCATCCACTTCTTCACCTGAAGTGGCATCCTCCTTCCTCCAGTTGGTCGATAGAGGTGTCTCCATGGGTTTACAACTTTCCATGCTTCTGTAGTGTCTCATTTGCATACTTGCTTTAAGAGACAAACAATTTCCGATCGCCTTGCCATATTTCTAACCTGAGGAAGTAGTTCATGAGAGCCATGTCCTTCATTTCAAATTCCCTTATAAGGTCCTCCTTACGAGATATGATAAGCTGCTCATCACCAGTTAAAATCAAATCATCAACATATAAGACAATAATAAGCAATTGAACTTCTACCAATATGTGATAGAGGTTTGCATCTGCTTCACTTTTAGTGAAGCCCAAACCAGTGAGATCGCTATCGATCCTGGTGTACCAAGAACGAGGTGCTTTTTTGAGACCATAGAATGTTTTCTTGAGTCTACAGACATGAGACTCCCAATAAAATGTCTCAAAACCTTCTGGTTACTCAATGTACACCTCTCCTTAATAACTCCATTAAGAAATGTTGTCTTTACATCCATCTGATGGATCTTCCACCCCATTTGTGTAGCCAGAGCAAGAAATGATCTATTGGATGAGTACCTTGCTATAAGAGCAAAGGTCTCCTCACAGTTAACTACTCAACTTGAGAGTACCCCTCGGCCACAAATCTAGCCCTATACTTCTCTATGCTTCCATATATTGCATGATTTACCTTAAAGATCCATCTCAAACCCAAAACTGATTTATCTATTGGTCTTGGTACCACTTCCCAAATATTGTTCTTTAAAATGGATTCATATTCCTACACCATTGCATCAACCCATACATGTTTCTCTACTACTTCCTTGAAAGAGGATGGCTCAATCTCTACAAGCGCAGTCATTAGAGCCATGTCGCTAGTGTACCGATCATGTGACCTTCTCTACCTATGAAAATTAGAAGGAGCTCCCACATTATCCCTCACATCTTGCACAAGTCTATCAGCTTCCCTACTCCTTTTCTTGCATTCTTTGGATGGTTTTGCTTGAGTGGATGTCTCCACTCTCTGCTCCTCTACTTGTGGATACTCCACAACTTCTTGAGGCTCCTTCTTTGGAGCTGAAAACTCCTCTTTTGGTGGGATCTAAAGTTCCCTCTCAACATAGCACTGCATCACTTTCTCCTCGTCAAATTTTACATCCCTTTGCACAGCTGTCATTTTGAGGGATGGCAAGTACACATGGTAGTTTTGGGGAGTTTATTTGTAACCCACAAATATTCCCAATACTATTGTCGACTCAAGCTTCTTTCTTGATTATTTGGAGACATGACAATAAATAGAGGCTTCAAAAATTTAGAAGTGTGACACATCTGACTTTCTCCCCAGGAAAGCCTCCTCCGATTTAATCATACCAAGAATTCAATGAGGACTATGGTTATGCAAATAGGTTGTTGTATTGCATGATTCAGCGCACAAATGCATAGATAGGCCTTTTTCAAGCAACATCATCCTCGTTGCTTCCACAATGCTATGGTTCTTTCTCTCAACCACCCAATTATGTTGTTTGTTGTGAGGTGTTGTCAACTCTCATCGAATGCCTTCTTTCGCACATCAATTTTTAAATTTATTCGACACATACTCACCTCCATTATTGCTCCTGAGAGCCTTAACCTTCTTACCAGTTTATTTCTCAACCAATACCTTGAATTCTACGCACATGGATAATGTCTCACCTTTCTTCCGCATGAAGAAGATCTAGCACTTCAACAAGAAGTCATCAATAGAAATAACAAAATATGTGTCTGCTAGTGGAGGCTATCAAGAAAGGTCCACAGACATTAGAGTGGATCCTTTCCAAGACTGCATGTGCTTTGTTATCCCAATCATGAAATGTGGATTTTGTGTACTTCCCTAAAGTACATCCTTGCATACATCCTGGTACTCAAGTGCTCTTTTAGGGAGGTGTTGTGCTGTACAACAACCCCCCATATCTAAAAAAAAACTTTTATACAAAATTTTTAATAAGAAATGGGTCCCTTTTAAATAAACTTAGTAAGATTTTTGAGTTGATAAATAAAACTGGTATTGACCTCATTATAAGAAAAATCTTTATCAAAAGGCCTGATGTAAATAATTCATTTTGTAAAGCCTTTTGAAAAGTACAAAGTGTTCCTTTGAAAAACATTATAAATAATTCTACATTGCGATAAAGTGATCGGAGATCACGTATCGCAATGACAAAGGGACACACATAAACAGGGCCTCATCAAATCCTCCGATCCGATAAAGGTAATCACAATTGGTAATCGGAGATATCATATGAAAAAAGGCTAAAAGTGCAAGCCAAACCCCCGATTGCAATCAATCAATAAGGCGTACATCTCAAGAGGAAAACATACGCTAAATGGTTTGCAGGCATAATACTCCGTTTTATTATAATATCACTTTATCGGCAATTGGAGATATTCATTGCAAGTGATGAAGCCTCTCCCTTTGAACCTCTCGATTGTGATTTGTGATTTATCGTCGACCGCCAGGGAAATCCAGAGACACGCTTGAGGTAATCATTCAATATATGATTGATGAGATGAGTATTTATGATATTGATTCATCATGATTGGCGGCTTGAACGGCTATTAAATTTCACGGTTAAGAGTAAATCCTTCAAATATTTCACTCATGGTGGTTCTTAACTACATCCGACTTATCATATGTCAGTCACCTTAATTTTGTTCATTTTCATATTGGCTTTCAGTGACAATATCCATGTGTTACGATTTGTAATTGTCTATGCAAAGTTTCTTTGAACTCATGAACTCGGAGAAAATGGGGAAGAAATCTAAAAAGGCCAAGGTAACTCCTGTAGCTAAATAACCAGGACCAAGCAAGAAGGGACTAATATCATATACAACATGTCACGGTCTGAGAAATACGAGCTATGAAAGCATCTACAATTTGATAGAAGCAGAGGAGCCCGAAGAATTGGAAGAAGAAGCCACACCCGATTCCACTAACAAGTTATAAGGAACTCTCAAAGAATTGGCCTGTTCATACCTTCACAGGATAGCAGCACAGGCCAAAATTTTTCCATACACTGATGTGGTTAGATGGGTCGTCGAGAAAATCCCAACTTCAGATAGAACATTTTCCACAGTTGATGGAAGGATGCTCGGGTCATTTAAACCTGAAGATCTCTGGAAAATGTAATATCTACCTCTACCCAAGAAGCGATATAACAAGGCATTCCTAGAAGCATTTGCAAAATAAAATGACTTGGAATCGAATCCGATCAAACATTAGAGGCATTTCCTAGAGAAACATAAGCACGAGTCATCAGGTAAGTATTCTGTTGACTCATTAGCTTCTCCTTATTGCTATGCTGGCACTATGATGTGTAGATTGTGGGGACAACATGATTCTGCAAGATTTACTATAGATATGGTCCTGTTAATGGAAGCTGTGATTAATGGTTATGTTATGGATTGGGCAAATATTCTATCTGATAGACTAGCCACTAAGATATTAGAATACAGAAGGAGAGCATATACAACTTCTCGGATTATTCCTCCTTTCTACTATAGTGCATACATTCTTGATATTATTTGTTTTAATTCTGAATACCTTGCACTTGGATGGAAGTGGACTTCCTAAGATCCTAATCCTATTCATATCTATCACAAACAGTTGTGGAAGGCCCACTATAAGAATCACCTATATGGAATTTGCAATGGTTTTTTCCTACCTGTATATTATTCTATCTTCAATAAGCCTACCCCTAGGATATCTCAGGAAGCAACAATGGACCTAACAGTAGTGGGTAGCTGGTTTGGAGAAGAGAAATTCACTTGTGTGAGGCTTTTTGGCAGTCTTATCAAACCCCATGTTCTTCCTCTATATGTTCCTGATAAACTGTTAGCCCGAGAGTTGGCATATCAGATAACAGTTGAAGGAACGTCAAAAACTCTTAAGGATTCCAAGAAATATATGTGGCCTACATTCCCCCTACGTTGTGGCATTTCTAACCTTACATGATTATAAGCATGCAAAGAAAGAGGCAGAGAAGATTCAAATGCTGAATCTTGCCACCATTCTGAATAGGCAATATGACCCAAGGAAGGTTGCCCATAACGTTACCTCTCAAGCTAAACTTACCAAATTTGATCATGAAGCAGATGACTTTGATGATTTATTTGCTTCAGCCGAAATATTTTATCGAGTTAAAGGATTGGCTAGGATCAAATATGGAGATGATGGGTTAGAAAAATTCAATTGGCTTAGAGCCCAGAAGTTGCAAACTCTACCTTTGGACCTATTAGCTACAACCCCAACAGTTCAGCCATAGAGTCAAAGTGAACAGAAAGCTGTCGATAATACTCCTGCAATGGAGAAGGTTCCCGAAAAGGAAAAGTTGCCAGAGTAGGAGCAGGGACAAGAAACAACTAGTGGACTCCTTGATTCAAGCATTTATGTTGATCCTAAACTGATCAAGGAACGACAGAAATTTGATTCCATCATTAGTAATACTGAGAGCCTTCAAGGATTCAGCACACCTAAGGTGACAACTGGTCAAAAATCAGTAATCAATACAGTTCCGCCTGAAGGAACAAGCGGCCCACCCATGACTCATAAGGATGTAGAAATAATCCCTGAAAATCCCTCCGATGAAATTGTTTTACATGTAGAAGAGATACCACCATTAGATGTCTTTTACAACCCTAAGCATGGGGCTGTAATCAAAAGACAAAGGAAAAAGAGGAAGTTGATCAATCTCCTCTTTTGACTTCACAATGGAGATAACAAATGTGGTATGGAGAGAAGAAGTTAATCCTTTTGAAAATCTCACCAAACTTTCTCAGTATGCCGGAGCATACACAACGGCTACAATGGATAAAGCATCGGAGGTCAGTAATTTGATAAAAGAAAAAGACCAAGCAATCATTTTGCTGGAAGCATAAGCACAAAAGAAACAATAGAAGATAGAATAGTTGGAACAACAGTTAGCAGTCCAGAGGCAGTTAAATGACCAATTAAATGAGCAATTGCTCAAAGAAAAGCAAAGGATTGATGAGCATGCAATTCATAAGCAATAGGAACTATCCCAAGCATTGAGTAAGTTGCAATCATTAAATGAATAGCTAACTAACTCAAAGGAAGAACAAAAGACTCAACTATCACTCCAGATAGAAAGATTCAAGGACTATCCCCAAGTGAGAGAATTCAGATCGGAGACCCTACAAATTACTAGGGAATTGTGTAGTCAGTTGAGCCTATTATGTCATAATATCTCACTCATTCTTCCTCTATGTGAAATTTCATCATCCATGGTTGACAAATCAGTTGACGCGAGACTGAACTTGGAAAAAGCAGATGAAAGATTAACAAATTTTCTCTCTTGACAAGAAACTAAAGAGGGAAAAGCTGCCAATCTACCACAAATTCTGGAATCGCATAAAGAAATTTTGTTTACTGAATGGAAATCTCAGCTGATGAAGGTAGAAAGAGCAACATCAAGATGCAGATCGGCAACAGGCAACGTAGTTGAATTGATTAGTAATAGTATTTATTTATCAAATTTAATAACAGAGTGTTCTCCAGGGAAACTTCCATCAGTAAAAGCATTAGAACATACATGGAAACAAAAGCTGGAGCAGAGAGAAAGATTGATCATAGGTATTCAAAGTTTAACATGGGAAACATTTTGGTTTGTCCTTGTTAAACCATATAGTAAGCGGACAACAATGAAATTCCTTACTGATGCAATCAGCCATATGATTCCCGAACTTATTGATGCCACATACACTACTCAGTTACACTCACGCATGAGTCATCCACCAAAACTTTAGTCGATGCTCGCCATTTGTTAGCTCCAATCATGAGATGATCAACCAACACAGTGAACCATTCTGACCGACTGCAACATACCTATTTCAAGAAAATTTTCACATTTTTGTGATTTGGTTATACCAGCACATAACATATTTATTTCATAGTTTGTTAGTTTAAGTAGTATTTATAGACCCTTTCATATTTTTAGAAAGGGTCCTCAAATTTTTGTATTACGACTTGGATCAGAAGTTGCACTACAGTACTTCCGATATATTTATTTTTTATAAAACTTGGACTTGAATTCTGAGATTTAATGAAGAATGCTTTTACATGATATGCACTATTGCTTCCTGTAAAAGTATTTCCAAATTAAAAGGCAGGATCCGAATGCGATTCATATCGAAGGAGACTCAAATGCATATGGTACTACTATCTATGTTTTTGCTTCATGCTTTTATGTGAATCAACATTTATTTATTTTGCTATTATTGATATATGTATATGTTTTTACAACAATTCTTTGACTTATCACAATTGAATGTTTAAGAGTTGTTATTTTTCATACATATGTATGTCAATAATATATAAAGGTTAGTGTGATAACGTTTTAATTGTTACTTTTTTCAACTACTTGAACAAAGTAATTATCATATGAATGAATATTTTTGTTTATGAGTAGGGTCATCTATATGCCTACTTGTCAATAAGAACCATCAAAAATTGCACTAAGAATAAGACTTCCTGGGATAGATTAGTTACTTTTATATTGTTGCATTTTATAGATCATCCATTATTCCCATTAGATATTAGAAAATCGATTACTTATCCACCCCACTTATAAATCATTTGGAAATTTGTCCCATTATATCTAGTCGGAGCCACCACACCAAATGGAAAAGGAGCTGCTTTTAAGGTCCAGATTCCCCGATGTTGATGCAGCGATTTTCGAGGCATCAACATTTTTGGCACTAGAAGGAGGGCATGAACTGTGAATGGAAAGAAAATCTAAATCTATAATCCATTCTGAGAGTAAATATCCCTCCACATCACCTCCAACTTCTCCCTCGCATGCTAAATCTCTAGTTTCTAAGCGAGAAGTTGAGGAAAAAACAACCACTGCTCAACCCCAAAACATCTCAGATAAATCAACTCTAAAATCTCTTGAAGTACAGTCTCTAATTCATAAACTTCAAATATTCTCAATATCACCATAGAAATCTGAGTTATCTCAAGGCCGTGTGACTTCGCAATTCATTCCTTCTCATCCCCTCACTAGACTTCAGAGTGAAAAGCTTGGTATTGAACCTACTGAATTACCTTTTCCTAAACGAAAAAGAGCAAGGAAAACAACTAAAGGGTCTGATAGTGAAACTTTCTCATCATCATCATTCATTTCATCTTCTCCATTGAAAAGTTAACCACCCACTCGCCCACTCCAAATTGTCATTCAACAGGGTACTAGAACTTCAACATCTGCCTCTCAACCATCTGGAACTTCAATATCCGCTCCTTCCCAACCATCTAAGACTTCATCTGCGCTATCATCCATTAGTAGCTCAACAATGGCACAGAACCCATGGAATAATCTTGGTGCAGTCACAATGCCTGCACCTTTGAACCCATTGCCAGCTTATCCTGAGAAATGGTTGCCAAAATTCAATCCAGATGCAAGCGTGCAGGCAGTTGAACACATAAAAACTTTATGTTGTTAGTCAATTTAAAAGGAGTTACTGAAGAAGACATGGTTATCAGACTTTTCTTGTATACCCTACAAGGATCAGCCGGGTCTTGGTACTTTTCTTTACCATCAGGATCAATTACTAGTAGGAATATTTTCTAAGAGCAGTTCTTAACTAAATATGGTGATGACAGATCTGTAGAAGCGTTAATCAATGATCTCTTAAATCTTAAAATGGAATCTAGAGAGGCTATAAAAGAGTTCAATTCACAATTTAATAAACTCTTAAATAAGATTCATACTGCCTCAAAACCTACTAAATAGGTTAGAAGTGAATGGTATATATCAGCTTTACCTTCAAACATAGCTATCTTTGTAGATAGAGCTGCAAAACCTACTCTAGCAGAGAATATGAAAGAGGCAATTGTTGTGGAAAAATGTATCATCGCCTTAGAAAAGAAAGTTGTTCTTAAAGATAGAAAATCTAAAAAAGTCACCTTCAAAGATGATTCAAAGAAGAAAATGGATAAAGATCCATACGATATGGAAGGTCTCCAAAAGGTTCTAAAAACTATGTCAAATGAAATGATAGAAATTAAGAAACAAGTAGCTGAGACCTCAACTAAGAAGCCATTTAGAAACTTTAAGAAACCAGAATCAAAACCACCTAATGCTATATCCAACACAGAATCAGACCCCGAGCATGATGAAGAAGAAGATACAGTCTTATCATCTAAATAAATTGAAGAAGAGGTAGCTGTAGAATGTCATGGGATGTGGGACTTCATTTTGCCCAATTCTGATACTAAAAATGAACAAGACGTTTTTCCAGTAATTACTAGGAGTAAAGTGACTCCTGAACCTATTCAAACAACTCAAAATAAAAAGAACATGGGTACTACTACTAAAGAAAGGGCTCCTGCAAAGAAGTCTACAGCGACTACTCAAAATCATCCATCAGCTTCCAATCCACCTTCATCATCTAAAACATTAGTAGTTGCAGACTCTATGGATTACAACATCATTGAAGACATGAAGAAAACTAAAGCAAATATCAGTATGTTTGAGCTTAGTAAGCTTAAACATCAACAAAAATTGTTGCTCAATGAATTAAATGTAGTACCTTATTCTCCTCTTTTGAACGTTGTATTGTCCAAAGCTGCTAATGAGATAGGTAAGCCACCAGCTGGGAGAGTAGAAGCTACTGATGTTGTTCCAATCAGAGATAGATCAAATTCCCATACTCCTCCTTTTCTCTTGACCTATGAGATTTATAATAGAAATTTGCACAATTGTCTGATAGACTCAGGGGCTTCATCGAATAAGCCAACTTCGGTTTCTTCTAAGCTGAATATTGAACCCCAAAAGTCTGCAGTGCATA
The DNA here is from genome assembly GCA_000404065.3 of Pinus taeda. NCBI lineage: Eukaryota > Viridiplantae > Streptophyta > Pinopsida > Pinales > Pinaceae > Pinus > Pinus taeda. Next base: position 7,838 of record APFE030486753.1, on the reverse strand, counting down.
TTGTCCAGTTGGATAGAACTAAGGTCTAAGTATTAGGAGAAATCAACTCAGTTACCATTAGGTTATCAATTGATCCAAGAGTGGTTCAGAGAATTGATATATTAATTGTTGATATTCCTGAGTTTTATGGTTTGATTTTAAGTAGAAACTAGTCTGAGAAACTTTATGGTTATATTTCTACCGATTGGTCTCACATGTGGCTTCCCCTAGCCAAATCAGATTAATATTGATCAGGAGAAGCATATGACTCATACCGTAATAGAGTTTGAACAAGAAAACGAGCCTGTAGCATGTAACAATAATATTCTTGGTAACTACTCATCTAAATCATTCTTTGGTAATTTCAGTGCTCAATCATCACCTTTCTCAGTCAATAATTTCACATCTCAAATTAAAAATTTATCCCAAACAGATACACCAACATGTGTTAAGATTGCTAAAGAAATTGTAAATAAAATTGTAGATAAACCTTTACTTTGGTCATTATATTTTGATGGGTCTAAGTCTAATGACAGTGCAGGAGTAGGATGCATTTTAGTTAGTCTTGAAGGAGAAAAGCCTATGCTATCATGTAGATTAGAATTTAAGTGCACAAATAATACTGTTGAATACGAAGCCTTGATTCAAGGACTTTACAAAGCAATAGGTCTTAAGGTACAATATTTGTAAGTGTTCGGTGACTCTGAAATTGTTATAAAGCAAGTTAGAAATACTATACATTGCCTTTCTAGTCACCTAAAACATTATCAATCTTTGGTACAAGACTTTGTATCTCATTTTCTAGCATTTAATATTTCTCCCATTCCTAGATCTCAGAATGTAGGAGCAGATTTACTAGCCAATGTTGCTTCTAAGCTCCTTCCATCTGAAGATTACAATCCCGATAGATTTTCAGTAGAGTTAATTTTCAGACCATCGATTCTCGATAATGTCATTAACTAGCGAGTGTTCAATCATGACGATGACATTTGAAATTTTTTAACTTCTGATAAGTCCTATGATGATCAAATTATTGATGAAAGTGAGCATGATCTTCAAATGAAGAAAAAACTCGAAGAAAATTCAATACCTAAACCAGCGGTCAAACTTGAAGACCTTTATGAAATCAAAGATAGTTTAAACAGGTTACTAATTCAAAGCTTCAAAGTTCTACTTTGAGATTTGAATTAATAAATCTTGGCATAGAGGCCAAACCACAAAATATCAATCTGGGATTAGGACTTACTTCAGAAGAAAGATTTGCATTTATCAAATTATTGAATAGATATAAAAATGTCTTCGCTTGGAATTATGATGACTTGAAAACATATGATACTTCTATCATACAACATACAATTCCAATGATATCTGAAGAAAAACCAGTACAGCAAAAATTAAAGAAAATTCATCCGAACCTCGAAAGTCAAATAAAAGTTGAGTTAAACAAACTCTTGAAGGCTAAGAAAAATTTTCCTATTAGACATTCAAATTGGGTGTCCAACTTGGTGCTAGCGAGAAAGAAGAATGGTGACATTAGAATTTGCATTGATTTCAGAAATCTTAATAAAGCGAGTCAAAAGGATAACTTCCCACTACCAACAATGGAGCAAACTCTACATTCAGTAGCTAGTTCTGAATTACTGTCTTTTTTAGATGGTTTTTCTGGGTATAACCAAATCTTGGTGCACCCCAATGACAGACTCAAGACTATTTTTAGAACTAAGTGGGGAAATTATGCCTATCAAAAAATGCCTTTCGGTTTAATTAATGCTAGAGCTACTTTCCAAAGAGCGATAGATATAGCATTCAAAGGTCTGATTAATAAATCAATAGTTGTCTATTTGGATGACATTACTGTCTTATCTAAGAAAAGAGAAAATCATTTACATGATTTGAAACAAATCTTTGAATGCTATAAAAGGTATGGGATTTCACTGAATCCTAAGAAGTCCTTTTTTGCTCTCAACCAAGGTAAACTCTTTGGATTCATTGTTTCAAAAGATGGCATTTATATCGATCCAGATAGAATTAAAGAAATTTCTGATATTCCATTTCCACATAATAAAAAATCAATGCAATCATTTTTAGGTCAAATAAATTTTGTAAAAGGATTTGTTCCAGATTTTTCACAGATTGTTTTACCATTACAAATCATGATTAAGAAAGATTCAGTGTTTAAATGGGGGCCTATAGAAAGGGAGACTTTTGATTCAATCAAGCAAGCAATCGTAAATGCTCTTGCATTAAACAATCCCAATTTTTCAAATCATTTTATTTTATACACTCTAGCATCTGATTTATCTTATGCAGCAATGCTGACACAGATCAATGATCAAAACTTGGAAGCACCAATATCATTTTATAGTTCAAATCTTCAAGGTGCTAAAATTAATTACTTTGAAGTTAAAAAGCAAGCCTTTATTTTATTCAAAGCCATTAAACACTTTAGGCCCTTTCTCTTAAAGGCTCACACAAAAGTTATAGTCCCTTTTTTAGCAGTAAGACAGTTACTAGTTTAAAAGGAATTGGGAGAGAAAAGGGTAAATCGGGTCACGACATTACAAGATTATGATTTGGACATTAGACTAGCAAAGATTGTCAAAGGCCAAGGTTTTTGCAGGTTGTTAGCAGGAGTTTCCAATATTCAAGAACATGAAGGTACAAACGATATTGAAGAAATCAATGAGATAAGTACCATCAACCCTGAATCACAATATGCAAATTTGATATTTTATTTGAAAAATGGATATGTTCCTTCCAATCTTTCCTATAAAAATAAAAGTGTCATACGACTCAAAGAAAAAAAACTTCATGATTTTTGATGATGTGTTGTTTAGACGGAATTATGACTCGATTTTGTTAAGATGCTTAAGAAAACCTGAAGCGCAAAAGGTCTTGCAGGAGTTACATGACGGTCTAGTAGGAGGACATTTTGGAGCTAATACAAAAACTCACAAAATTATTCATGTTGGGTATTATTGGCCCACCTTATTCAAAGATACACATGAATATGTAAGGAAATGCAGAACATGTCAAACTACCAGTGGACGACAAAGGAAGCCAACTTTTCCTTTGCAACCAGTCAACATTGAGCAGCCTTTTGAACAATGGGGATTGGATAAGGTTAGAGAAATTATTCCACATTCATCCAAACAGCACAGGTATATCCTTACAGCTACAGATTACTTTACTAAGTGGGTAGAAGCAATTCCTTTGAAGACAACAAACTCTGGGGCAATCATTAAATTCATAGACCAGTTCATCATTACTAGGTTTGGTGTCCCAGACGCTCTTATTTTTTATAATGCATATTATTTCTCTGGTAATTCCACACTTGAATTTGCTATCAAAAGAGAATTCAATTTAAAATATTCTACAAACTACTACCCTCAAGATAATGGTCTAGCAAAATCCACCAATAAAAATCCTATCAAAATCATTAAGAGAACTATTGATCAGAATCATAAGAATTGGCATAAGTCTTTGATATTTGCATTATGGGCAGACCGTATAACACAGAAGGCCTCAATAGGCACTTCTCTATTTAATTTAGTGTATGGAAAGGAGGTTGTCATATCAGCAAACTTAGTACTTCCATCACTAGCCTTAGTGCAGCTTATTGAAGAAAATCCCTCATCTTCTATTCAATTGAAACATAGTCAGATCCTGAAGTTAGAAGAAGAAAGGGAGAAAGCCCGAACTACACATGCAAAGCATCAAAAAATTATTAAGTCTTCTTTTGATATAGCTTCCTCCAGCCCAAAACTTTTATAAGTTGGTGATCTTGTTTTGAAATGGGACAAAGTCCACGAGGATACAGGAAAACACACTAAATTTCAAAAAATATGGCTCGGACCATTTCAAATCAGCGAGAAGATAGGCCCATCAACATTCATATTGCAAAATCTATCAGGAAAGATAAATTCTCTTCCTGTCAATGGGCTTATTTTGAAAAAATTCTTCACTTGAGGAGGTAACCCCTTCTCACTTTGTAAATATTTAATGTTCAGCTATATTTGTGTGAATAATTAGTTTTATTTCTTTCTTGGAAAATAAAGTTGTAAATAGCCCTCTATTGGTTTTTACTATTTTGAAAAGGTTACTTAAAAGAAAAATAGTGTTAATATTTACTTTTGATAGATGAAAGCCTTGAAGGAAAAGAAGAAAGTTCTAAGAAATTAAGTATAATTAAACTCTGAAAACCCTATTTATTTTTGTAAAATATTCTCAAAACTTGAAAATACTATAAATCATTCTAAGTTTTAAAAGCCTAAAAAATGTTATCAATAGAAAGCAAAAACTAATCCAATCTTAGCATCTTCAACTCTTAAAATTGTCATCCATGTTCTTTTAGGGAGAAAATTATTCACCCTATCCATCAAAGTTTATAATTTTTCAGAGTGTACTTCTAAAATATATTGCATATAAGAGATAAGAGGTCTCATCATGAATCTGCTTACCATGATCATAGGGGACTAGTTGAACTGACATTACCAACACTGAATACCAAAACATGGTAATGGCTTATAATTATAAGAAAAGGAGTCTCATCATGAGCCAGCTTGTTCAGTTAAATCACAACCAGTGAATGGCATTGTCAACAACTGGCCACCAAACTAGAACAATGGCTTTTTATTTTACAAAATAAAGAAATAAGGAAAAAAAGAAAAATGCAATACAAAATGTGTGGAAACCTATCTTTTGGATTCATTCTTTTAAATTATACTTTGAAGTGGATGGAACAATGAATGGTCAAATGGTTAAAGGTAACCCTGTCGAGACTATAAATATTTGCTGGCAACAGCAACTCTACCTATGACAAAGGAGTCATTATAAAACCTAAGTTGGTGAAGTCTCTTGCTTTATCATCATCAACCAAAAAAACGGGGGTTTAATTAAAGCTTAGAATGTATGTAATTTTGAAATAAGAAAGAGATAGCAAAAATAGTTTTCATTATAATCAGAGTTTATGATTACCTAGTTATATTAGATTTTCCCTATCCACTAAGGTTTTCATATTAAGAAAGTTAAAATATTACATTACTTTCTCAGAGATAACTGTTTCTTCCAATAAATCGCTAATTGTTATGTTGTACAACTGTTGAAAATAATACTGAGAGGGGGGTTGAATCAGTATTATCTAGTTCTTTTAACAAATCTTCCTTATTTACACTTTGAATTATTTTTGCATATCAGTACCATAAAATAATGAACAAGAAAAACAGACAGTCACATCAAAGAACACCAGATATAAGGTGGAAACCCAATGTGGGTGAAAACCACCTGCTGCAATATGTCTCTATCTTCTTTCAAATTAGAAACTCCTTTTACAATGGTCTTGTACTGGTGCAGTCATTTACCAGTACGCAGGCTGCAACCTGCAGAGAGCTACAACTCTCTCTCGTTTTCCTGTCTCTCCTGGAAGGGAGCTACAACCCCCTACTTCTTTTCTTTCAGGACCACTTTTCATAAATTTTCAAACTGGATCCATAAACATCAAATGATCATCAAGTACCAGTAAGTCACCCAGATAACCAGATCCACAATAACAGTAAACTAAACCCAGAACACCTTATCAACAAAAAATCAGTCAACAAAAGATCTTAAGACAGATACGCAATTTCCTTTTCTCTGGCTTGCATCGCTACGCACTTCACCTTCTGTGGTGCCGCGCACCTCCGCAGCTACGCCTTCTGTGGCACCTCCGTTCTGCACCTTCAGTGGTGCCTCTGTGGCATCTCCTGTGGTGCCTCCGCACTGCGCCTTCTGTGGCGCCTCTGTGGTGTCTCTGCACTGCGCCTTCTGTGGCACTTCTATGGCGTCTCCGCACTACGCCTTCTATGGTGCCTCTGTGGCGTCTCCACACTGCGCCTTCTGTGGTGCCTCTGTGGCGTCTCTACATTGCGCCTTCTGTGGCGCTTCTGTGGCGTCTCCTGTGGTGCCTCCGCACTGCGCCTTCTGTGGTGCCTCTGTGGCGTCTCCGCACTGCGCCTTCTGTGGTGCCTCTGTGGCATATCCGCACTGCGCCTTCTGTGGTACCTCTGTGGTGTCTCTGCACTGCGCCTTCTATGGTGCCTCTATGGCATCTCCGCACTGCGCCTTTTGTGGCGCCTTCGCACTGCGCCTTCTGTGGCACCTCCGCACTGCGCCTTCTATGGCGCCTCTGTGGCATCTCTGCACTGCGCCTTCTGTGGCATCTCCGCAATGTGCCTTCTGTGGCATCTCCGCACTGTGCCTTCTGTGGCGTCTCCGCACTGCGCCTTCTGTGGCGCCTCTGTGGCGTCTCCACACTGCGCCTTCTATGGCGCCTCTGTGGCGTCTCCACACTGCTCCTTTTGTGGCGCCTCTGTGGCGTCTCCGCACTTCCGTAGTTGCAGTGCTCGAGAGATCACCCTTCACAGATTCGTTTTCCATTTCACTTTCATATAGATCGAGCTTTTTGAAATAATAACCCAATATTTCAGATCTTAAGATATTCAACCCAAAAGCATGCTCAAGCCAAATGATGTTCTTTGCTTTATATAGGCAAGCTCTTCCTCAAATCATGGATCATGGGGCTCAATAATAATAATAATATAAAACAATACCATGGGCCAAAACCATAGGATCAAAAACTGTGGGACTAATACCATAAACCAACCATGAAAGTGCGTGAGCTTTTCTCCACATGAAATAAACTTTTCTCTGCATAAAATTCCGTGAACTTGAAAATAACTTTGCTGCACTATAATTTATCATCTGAGTGATTTGCCATCAAGGACAACACTTGTCTCATAATGCCAACAGGAACCACTTCCCAATTTTGGTAGAGCATTCATGAGGGCCATTAATAGCTTCACCTCCTTCATTCAGCTAAAAATTGATCAAGCATTCAAAGGCTGGTCTAGGTTCGAATTTCTTGAGCTAAGGAAATGTTGTTTGAATGAGATTAGTAAGGGTATTGTAATGATGTTGAATTGTTTCTTCATGAGGAGAGAATGGTTTGAAACTGGAAGGAGGACACTGAACCGAGCATGAAAATTCATGGGTTGTAATATTTCCTTTTATCAATAAATAATTCTATGATTTTTCCATTCATGTGTTTATATGTTGTATATCGTATTCTTGATTCTATGATATGTTTAGTTAACAAATCGTTATTGTATTCTTTGACGGATTTCTGTCTTGGCTTGTGTGTAGGTACTTTCAAAGCAAGTTAAGTACGTAAAAGAGTGGTGCAATCAGTCAAAGGAGAGAGGGATCGAGCGAAAGTTACAGATTGGTTCCTTTTTTCCTCCTTCTCTTATCTGTTAATTATAGGAAAAGTAACGAATTACTTGTTGGGTGTGGAGCCTGATTGTTCAGAGGTATTTGTTTCAGCTGGATGTATACCCCAAGGAAGTTTGTACACCCCTACACGTCGAAGGTTTGTGGGGGGGGGGGGGGGAGAGGCAATCCTCCCTCACTGGGGGCTCTGAGGGCCAGCGGTCCCCTAGTGGGGGTTTCAGGCGCAGCGCCCCTGAAGCTAAAAACAAATGTAAAATTTCCTTGTAAAAGTATAGTAATTTCTAGTCAATCTGGGCCGTTCATTAGGTGGATGATCTGACGGTAGAAATTATGCTTAGTTTAGGGTTTTTTTTCCTAGAAGGCAACCCCTCTCTTCTTATGAGGGCATTGTATTGAGGTTGTGTAATAGATGCATATTTTCTAAGAAAGAAACAGAGAGGTGAGACTGTGAGAGAAAACAGAGGATATTACAGTGGATCTGCTGTCAGGGAAAATTTTAATAACCCCCCCTAAATTTATAAATATAATAAATGGGTGAATCTCCATGGTATATAGGAAAAATGGAAGGCGATTTTATCAATAATATAATATGT